>OFHU01002860.1:0-195954 GCA_900245905.1 Lacerta viridis
TTGTACTTTATTTGGACAGTCACCATAATGATTATCTTTTTTATTTTTACAAGATGTTTATGTCTTAATGTTCTACACCATCCTTATATTTTATATGTAGGTACAGAAATACTGGGGTAATCCAGAACTTCACTGTTGTGTTATTTGGTGTGTGTATCACAGTGTTAGTATTTCATGCCTCTGATGCTGCAGATGAGATTGTTGTAAATCACATGCCAGTCTGAGAAGAGCGTGAGAAACGGAAGACAGTGTTATCTCTTCTGCTGCGTGTACTATTACACTGTACTTTCACTTTTATTTCTTTCTGTTTGTTCTCTTGGAGCTGGAGAGAACTGACGCCATTATGCCTTTGTCTGTATATAGTGTGCAAATAAATAGTAGATTAGATCTACGATGTCTCGCTCTTCTCTTCTTGCTGTGTTTTGCCAGAAGATTAGTGTGCATATACCAGCTGGTATATGTTGCTGGAGTACCCTGGACATACTGCACATACTGGAGGACGCTCAGAGATTTGGGGGCTTGCAGGTACTCCCAGGGTGTTTTTCCAACACATTGTTCCATACAATGGAGTAGATGAGTGAAGTAGAACTCCATCTCTGTTTCTTTTCTGGTTATCCTCTCTGCAAGGCAAGAACAATAGAACTAGGGACAATAAGGACAGAATTCAGCAATTCAGGTTCAAGGCCTAACCTGATTCTGCTCCAAAACGTATTCATTATGATCACTCAAAATGGATCTACTTGAAAGTCCATATACACTTAAGTATGTGCACTGATGGTGTCAATGCCACCTTCATATACCTGACTCACCTGCCCATTATTGGGTGCAGCAGAGTACCAAGCCAGTGTAGATTCCCGCCAGCAATAGCAAGATGCTTCACAGCATACTGTAATCCTGATACTATAATGCTCAGCAGTGCTCTTTAGGGCATCAGCTTGAAGCTATGCATGAAATAAACATGCACACACACACACAAACAATACCATTTAACAGTGAGAACAGGTCTTTGCTTGAAGAAACACAATGCCTTGAAATCCAGCAAACGCTTCCAATGTACTTTTCCATTCTTTATTCTTCATACTGTACTGTGAGGGAGAGGTCTAACATTCCCACCTGGCAACTGCTTGACATAAATGAAAAGAATTTTAATTACTCCAAGAAAAGATGATTGATTAGAGCTGCCTGGAGTTAATTGTAGCTTCATTCATTTAGGATCTGACACAAGTGATTATTTTTTAATTACAAAGGCTTTAACTATTTTTTGGAGGAAGTCAAGCAGAATGGGTATGGCACTAGTATTTGTTTTATAACTGTGTGCATGAGTAGCCCAGTGTATTTGGCTGCCCTAAGCAGATTGAAAAAGAATATTCTATCCATCAACAGACATTTTATCAAGTGCTGAACAGGATAATCTTAAAACTAATGTTTGCCAGGATGCCGTTTTCTTACAAAAAGAGAAAGATCATAGAGAGAATAGAACCATTTATCATCAAAGTTTTAAATACCACTGAATTCTTACTCATGGAGTCTTCCATATCCCAGCTAGGTTGCTACAGCCTAAACTTGGAATGAAGCTTCAGTATGTTGCAACCCTGAAACCTCAGAAGAAATCTGCTTTGCAGTCTATGTGACTTTACTTCCCAGAGCAAGTTTTAGTAAATGCAAGTGGGGACATACAACAAAATGAAACAATATATCCCCATCCCAAACTTCTGACTGCTGTGCAGTATTAATGCTAAAGCAAGATGAGCTCCACGACCCCAGAGTCGTTCGTGACTGGCTTAATTGTCAGGGGTCCCTTTACCTGAAACTGAAGACTTCATTCCTATAGAATATTTCCACCTCAAAGCATGCATCCTCCCAACCAAATGCATCCAGTATACCGCCCTCAGAATTTGTGGGTAAATTCATACACACACATGCACATATAATATGTTTGTGTTGAGGGTCACTTGTCAGGAAGTTGAATACTTCAGGGTCGCCAGTGTGCTGCTGGCAAGTGCCATTGTGGCCACCAATACCTCTTATGGTGCCAGTAAAATGTCTCAGTAAATATTCAATCAAAAATCCACCATGCATGAAAGAGTGTTTGCTTTTCCTGCTCAGTTCATGGTTGCACTGGTTCAGTGTCTTCTACACTGAGCATGCACTCTTAAATATGCTCACATCTTATGAGATGACAGGAATTTACCTTCCATTCTAAACAGAGAAGAGGAGCAGAGAGCACCAGGGACTGTTACAGGTGTCTTGTTGCCATTGATGGGGTGATGGGGAGTGGCATTACCACCCAGTTGGCTGGGGCAACCCAATCAGATGGGTGGGGTACAAATAATAAAATTATTGTGGTGGTGGTTGTTTTTCTGCTCTTTCAGACGTGGCAGCCATTTTGTATTATGCCATTCCCACATGGGGGCTAAGTGGAGCTATGCCACACCCCCATAGCTGCCATTTTATGACTTATGCTCACGGCACTTTCTCAAAATTCCAAATGTGCAAGCTGGCCCAAAATGGTTGATAACTCCTGGAATATATTTTCCTATATTGTTTTCATTTTCTATTGTGGTTGTTTTCATTTTCTATTGTCGGTAATGGTTTCCTTTATGGCTTATTTTATGGTTTGAATAATTTTAAAATAAGCATGTTCCCCCAAGAACAATTTTATAATAGCTGTTTAAACTACTGCCCTAACAAAATCTTTAATAAAGGCTAAATCTATTTTCAGTTTAACTTTGTCCAAGTCCTTTTTGTTCTTTTCACACCTAATTATCTCATTATCCAGTACAGAGAATTAGCAGGACAATAAATAAGGTTCAGGGGTTAAAGGGCTATTTAGTGCAGGCAGGCAGGGAATAAAGATCAAAGCAGCAGTGAGGATCAAAGAGGGGGACTGAGTTATCTAGTGTCCCCTCCCTCCCACCTTCTTGCAGTTCAAGCTACAGCCTGTGCCATCAGAGTAATTTTAAAACTGACATCTTTGACATTCCAGGGCTCAGTTGCCCCCAACTGTCGACCAATTTCTAGATTCACAAAGCCCCTTTCAGTAGGCACATCAGTTATACCTAAGATGTGGAGGGAAAGCAAAAATTCATTTGCTGACTCTACCCTTGATGTCATGTAATCCACCCATTGACACTGACATCAAAAGGAATGGAAACTATGCATCTATCCTAAAGACTTAAACAATGAGAGTAGGATTGTTTCCATCAAGATGAAGATTCTCTTGGAATACTCTATCAGCAGGGCCCAAAATATCAGTGAATAGGATCAGAGGTTCCCAACACATCTGCTCTACTTTCTTCCCAGCCCTCTTTATTCTAACATGGCAGAGTGGAATGAATGTCCAAATTGAAAGCCCTCTCTTGCTAATGCTGGTGGAGCAGAAGGAAGTTCTGGGAAGTGGAAGTCCATGTTTTGCTGAAGTCACTTCCTGGGTATGACAGTTCTAGGGCCAATTAACTCCCCCCTATATTCTGTGGGGACTCCAAGGCCAGATCCATAGTTTCTCATATTCTACCCGAACACACCCTGGAATATTCCATTTTCTCCCCATCTACCATTAGAGCAATGGCAGCAAATAATAAAAAAATGGCTATAGATCTTTCCATCATCACTATAGGAATGCAACCAAATGTGGAATTTCCTCTCTGGGTGTGGGCATCCCTCTTTACCTGTAGATAGGAAGATCCATTATATCCCAAGGTTCCTGGGATGCCCTTCTAGGATATAATAAAATATTCAATGCCTATTTCAATATTTTATTGACTTGAACAAGTCTGTTTGATACCAGATAGATTCCATAAATACATTTGAGATATACTGGTACTTAATCTTATTTTATTCTGCTCTGCAGATTGGTTGCTACAGTTAAGAATAGGTCAAGTTGTTTATTCCTTGCCACAAACAAATCTGTACAATGTTTAATACTGGCAGTTTTAGATAGCTATAAGGTCTGTTGGTTAATTGACATGGCCTTTAACATGAGACGCTATTAGTAGGGGAATCATCACTGTAGAAAGGTGTATGCCACTATTTTTATTTAATTCCAAAAAAATAATATTTTTTTTCAAAGGCGAACTATTAATCACACACAACACTATACAGTAAATGTGAAAACTGCTGATTATTTCTCTGAAAAAGAAAAGGCTAATTTGCTGAAGGCAGTGGAAAAAAATCATTAGAGAAATGGAAGAATTACTAGAGTCACTTGAAAATACCATTTAAAAAACTCTGAGCAATTCTACAGAGACTTTATGGATTTTTACTTTATCCAGTGGTTGGGGAACTAAGATCGGAAAGGTCAGTGCCATAATACAAAATATGACTGGGTTTGGTGGGGGAGATTCTGCTAATAGGAGCCATTTTTCCATATTACTTCCATATTGGCCTTCAGGATTCTAAGCTCCAATAAATGGTCTTTTTAACAATGGTTTATAAAGAAACATTAGATACAATTGGTAATAATATTGCACCTCAGTTTTAAATGCATTTACTTGCAAGTAAGAGTCATGCTTAACTGTCTACTTAAAGAGACAGACACAGAGAGATATTTAAAGCTGTAGTCTGAGTGAAATGTGGCATATCATTTTGACCATATTGTCTCCTGGGTTTAAAGTGGCGTGGAGCCAAAATGTCATCCTACTTCTGAAGGCTCATCTCCAGGGTGGAAAAACTGAGGGGTGCGTGTGCAGCGGGGACAGTATTTTCAACCATTTACTTCCGGCCCTTGTATGGACAGCTATATATAAATCTTAATAGTGTCCCTGGAAGTGATATTACATTGTGACTTGGTGCCTTTCTCATTGGGCTACTGTGTGGAACATATGATTGGCGTTGGACAGCTCTACTCATGCTTGATATGACAGGAAATATGCCTTAAATTGATAAAATCTGAGTCATGGCAGGTTTTATCAAGAATTAAGGTTGTCAAATTGTAGGCAGTTAAATCCAGCGGTTCTCATGCAGGGCACCTTGGGGTTATTTTGTTGGTTTGGTTCTTTTAGAAAAGAACTATAACTTTTTAAAGTTTCTTTTCTTGCAGAATTGGATGCAGTTGGCAAGGAAAGTCACCTTTTTTGAGGGGATGAAGCCGGACAAATTTCAGAAATATAGCTGTAGTGGTTCACCGTATAAAAGCATATTTTTCCATTTGGGGGTATGTACAATAGATGCTGTTTATTGTCGCCCTGCTTATTTAACATATGCAGAATTCATCATGGACTGGACTGGCTGGACTGGATGAATCCCAAGCCGGAATTGAGATTGCCGGAAGAAATATCAACAACCTCAGATATGCTGATGACACAACCTTGATGGCAGAAAGTGAGGAGGAATTAAAGAACCTTTTTGTGTTTTGCCAAATCATTTTTATTAAATTTCCAGTTATAATTATCACATCAAATATTCCAATTTTACATATAAATATGATCCAAATAATCCAAATAAATCCAAATATACTGCCAAATTATTAATTTTATATGGCTTCCCATGCTTCAGACTATCAGGAGTCGTAATGTCAAATTTCCGTTGCCTTCCATAGTCCTATTCAATATCTTTGGTTCCCTTTCTGATGTTGTCCTTCATTCTTCTTTCAGGCCACTGAGTTGATCCAACAAGCGAGATAAAACAGTAAAAAATAATCCTTTCTGTGTGGATTTTATGTCCGTAGTCTTTTTCCATAAATTGCAGCTCCCCCTGACACACTGGTATTTCTTAAGTCCAAATCCAAAAGTCCTTACTGCAGCAGTCGCCATTTTAACACAGTCCCGATAAAATCCAAACATTGCGTTCTGCTTGATATTTTTTCAAACCGACTACATCAAAAGCCTTTCCAGGGGAGGTTCGCCTGTCACTATAAGTTCATATATAAAGAATAATTAATTTTGGCTTCTCTCCCCCTTTGACTTTGATGGTTCGCGGCTCGTTCTTTGATAAGGCGGTTCCTAATTAAAACAGCGTCATAATTCACAAAGTCAGACATTTCCAGGACACCGGCCATAGTTCTTATAACAAATAGAAAACATCCAGTGGCAAGGGGATGCTCTGCCAATTAACAGATTAAAGCACCTTTTTATCCTCTTCCAAACTGCTCCGAAATGTCGTATTTATAGGAATGGTGTTATTATATATTACTTTCATTTCCACACAGTTTATATTTTAGCAACCGTATATGTCCACATATATCACAATTTTAAACTTTCCAATCTCGCTTGTTCTAGATGGTGAAAACAGCTCTTCTGGGGGCGGGGGTTTCCCATTAATGTATTATTATGAAGCAAAGTACAGTAACAAAGAGAAGGGCTCCCCCCCCCTTTCTGTTCCATTCCCACATACCGATGAGGAGTTGAAATCTTCTTCCTCTTGATCTTTCTTGTCTTCTCAGTGGCTGGATTATTTAGCAAAATACTTTTTCTCCTTCTTGTCTGAAGCATCTCCAAAACTTACTATCTAATTACCGGTATTCATTTATTCATTTAAGTATTGGAACTCAAGCGCTGGCGGGGTAGCCTCTGGGAGGGCCGAATTCTCTCGAGGGCTTTCCACCCAAAAGCCCCCCCACTCCTTCTTCCTCGGAATTCGGAGCAGAGTTAATGGGCATCCGCGGGTGAGGCAGTGTCTTCCCATAATCCTGGGAAGATTTGGGAGGCTGCATACTCCCATCGCAGCCTTCAATTACCCCATGAGAATTGGAGTGATGATATAGTCAGCCATCACCTGTCCACGCTTGAGCGGAAGTGGAATTAAAGAACCTTTTAATGAGGGTGAAAGAAGAGAGCACAAAATATGGTCTGAAGCTCAACATCAAAAAAACTAAGATCATGGCCACTGGTCCCATCACCTCCTGGCAAATAGAAGGGGAAGAAATGGAGGCAGTGAGAGATTTTACTTTCTTGGGTTCCATGATCACTGCAGATGGTGACAGCAGTCACGAAATTAGAAGACGCCTGCTTCTTGGGAGAAAAGCAATGACAAACCTAGACAGCATCTTAAAAAGCAGAGACATCACCTTGCCAACAAAGGTCCGTATAGTTAAAGCTATGGTTTTCCCAGTAGTAATGTATGGAAGTGAGAGCTGGACCATAAAGAAGGCTGATCGCCAAAGAATTGATGCTTTTGAATTATGGTGCTGGAGGAGACTCTTGAGAGTCCCATGGACTGCAAGAAGATCAAACCTATCCATTCTTAAGGAAATCAGCCCTGAGTGCTCACTGGAAGGACAGATCCTGAAGCTGAGGCTCCAATACTTTGGCCACCTCATGAGAAGAGAAGACTCCCTGGAAAAGACCCTGATGTTGGGAAAGATTGAGGGCACAAGGAGAAGGGGACGACAGAGGATGAGATGGTTGGACAGTGTTCTCGAAGCTACCAACATGAGTCTGACCAAACTGCGGGAGGCAGTGGAAGACAGGAGTGCCTGGCGTGCTCTGGTCCATGGGGTCACGAAGAGTCGGACATGACTAAATGACTAAACAACAACAACAACACAATAGGAATCACAGGGTTTGTGTGGGAAAAAAGAGCATGCATCCCCAGGAATGCCATCCCACTGCAAGGATCCTGATACACCAAGGGGGTGGGGGTGGGGATCCGCTTCTGATCTTTCATTGATCTTTGGGGATACAATGTTTTCTGCATGACAGAAAGAGATCTTCCCACTGGATGAGGGTGGTAGAAAAATAGCATAAATTGCAAGGGTAGCCTGGGATGGAGAAAATTTCACCCTTCAGTAAGGCCCCTGTTATCTCAAGCTGGTGATCTGTGAGTTTCTGTCCTTTCATGGAGTGTGTGTGTGTGTGTGTGTGTGTGTGTGTAAACACACACACACACACACACACACACACACACACACACACACACATGAGAACTCTCCATTGACTTGCATTGGGGGAAGTATACATTCACATGAAAAATTAGCAATTCACTCTGATTAAAGGCTTAATTATCTAAGTAGAAAGCTTTGCTTGTGGTCTGTTCGTGTTAAGTAACTCCAGTGGGGTCAACCTGGCAGAAGATGGAAGGCAAGAATGAGATGAGTGTGATGCAAATTCCAGTCTTTTCTGTTGTAAACAGATAGGTTGTGGTAAAAGTGGGTGAAAGAAGTGTAGAAAAGGATGGAGTGAATTTCAAATGAAGCAGAACAGAAGGAAACACAGTGAAAGGCCATCTACCTAAAATTCTTTGAACGGTTATGGAAAGAGATGCAAAAGACTTAGTAATGTGCTATAGGCTGCAAGTGTAGGCCACAAATGGGAATAAAATTTCACATAGGGAATAATAAATGATAAATATTGATGTCCTGTCCACCGAACATGTGGGGATCTATTCTTAATCAAAGTGTACATGCCACATGTAAGAGGATTTCACTCTGTGCTACTGAATCAAACTTTCAGGGAGGCAAGTGGCCTAGTCTACTCAAATTATAAGGCATATATTTATATATGAAGCTTTGAACTCATCAGACTCAGGGAACTCCTTGGTTCATCATTTTCCCTTGTGTACACCCTGGTGCAGCTTAATGATATGTGCTATAAACATGCAAGAAAGGAGAGTGGAGATTTAGGGGGCTCTGCAGTATTTTGTCTCTGTGTTTATCTCTGCAAACGTCTTGTTTCTGCTGATGAAAACACCTTTCCAACTGGTTGCAAATAAAAGGTGTGGGCATTGGCTTTCTGTGTACTCTGTGCACCTTGAATTAGAAGCCAAACTGACAGTCTGGTGTAAAAAAAAAAGTCAAGGTAAAGGACCCCTGGACAGTTAAGTCTAGTCAAAGGCAACTATGGGCTCATTTCGCTTTCAGGCCGAGGCAGCCAGTGTTTGTCCACAGACAGTTTTTTGGGTCATGCATCTGGTTCTTCCTGCCTAAGTGCAGAACCTTACATTTGCCCCTATTGAAATTCATTTTGTTAGCTTGTGTCACATTTTCCAATCTGTTACAGTCATTTTGAATTCTGATTCTGTCTTCTGCAGCATTAGCTACCCTCCCAGTTTGGTGCCACCTGCAAATTTGATGAGCACCCCCTCAATTCCTTCATCCAAGTCATTTATAAAGACACTGAACAACAGCGGGCCTAGGACAGTACCCTGCAGCACCCCACTTGTCACTTTTTTCCAGGACAACAAGGAATCATTAATATGTACTCTTTTGGGTTCAGTCAGTTAACCAACTACAAATCCACCTAACAGTTACCTCGTTCAACTCACATTTTACCACCTTCCTCACAAGAATATAATGGGAGACTTTCTCCAAAGCCTTACTAAAATCAAGATACACTATGTCCACAGCATTCCCTGATCCACCAAATTTGTAATTCCATCAAAAAAGGAAATAAGATTGGTCTGACATGACTTATTTTTGAGAAACCCATTCTGGGTCTTAGTATTCACAGCATTTAAAAAAAAAAATGCTCACAAACCGACTGTTGAATTATCTGTTTTATGACCTTCCCTGGTATTGATGTCAAGCTCACCGGTTGGTAGTTACCTGTGTCTCCCCCCCCCTTTTGAAGATGGGGACAACATTTGCCCATCTCCAGTCTGTAAGGACCTTACCCATTCTCCAAGAATTCTCAAAGATAATAGACAAAGGCTCTGAAATTACATTCACAAGCTCCTTTAGTACCCTTGGATGCAGTTCTTCAGGCTCTGGAGATTTGAATTCATTTAAAGTTGCTAGGCATTTCCTTACTACATCTTATCCTAGCATTTCTCCATGTTCCCCACACAAAGGACCTACTTCTTCTTCCTCTTACTTCAGATGAAAAAAAGCAAAAAACACCTTTTATTATTATTATTATTTCTAACCTTTCTTGCAAGCCTGAGCTCATTCTGAGATTTAGCCAGCCTGACTTTTCCCCTGCAATTGTTGGCTACTCATGTATTTCCCTTTGTGATTTCCCCTTTCTTCCATCTCTTATGCATACCCTTCTTAACTCTCAGGTCATCTGTAAGCTACTTATGCAGCCACATCAGTTTCCTTAGATGCTTCCCACTTTTCTTTCTCAATTTCAATCTGTTACCTCCAAGGATGTGGACAGGCTGCTTGGACAAGTGAAACGAACCACCTGTCTCCTTGATCCTTGCCCATCCTGGCTAGCCGGGAAGGGCTGGGCGATAGGCTTTGTGGGATGGTGAATGTTTCTCTCTGTGAGGGAGTCTTCCCAGACCTGCTGAAAGAGGCGATTATTAAACCGCTTCATAAAAAACCATCTTTAGATGCAGCCAATATGGCCAACTATCGCCCAGTCTCAAATCTTCCATTCTTGGGCAAGGTGATTGAGCGAGTGGTTGCTGAACAACTCCAGGCACGCCTGGAAGAAGTGGACCATTTGGATCCCTTCCAGTCGGGATTCAGGCCTCATCATGGGACTGAAACTGCCTTGGTCGCACTGGTGATGATCTCCGGTGGGCTAGGGACAAAGGTGAGAGCTGTTTCCTAGTTCTGCTGGATCTCTCAGCGGCTTTTGACACCATCGACCATAACATCCTTCTGGACCATCTAGAGGGGTTGGGAGCTGGGGCACTGTTATACAGTGGTTCCGCTCCTTCCTCCTGGGCCATGTTCAGAAAGTGGTGGTGGGGGATGAGTGTTCAGACCCCTGGGCTCTCACTTGTGGGGTGCCTCAGGGTTCTGTCCTCTCCCCCATGCTTTTCAACATCTACATGCAGCTGGGAGAGATCATCAGGGGGTTTGGGCTGGGTGTTCATCAGTATGCAGATGATACCCAGCTCTACCTCTCATTTAAATCAGAACCAGTGAAGGTGGTGAAGTTCCTGTGTGAGTGCCTTGAGGTGGTTGGAAGATGGATGGCGGTTAACAGATTGAGGTTCAATCCTGATAAGTACTGTTTTGGGGGGACAGGAGGTGGGCAGCCGTAGAGGACTCCCTGGTCCTGAATGGGGTAACTGTGCCCCTGACCAGGTACGCAGCCTGGGAGTCATTTTGGACACACAGCTGTCCATGGAGGCACAGGTTAATTCTGTGTCCAGGGCAGCTGTTTATCAGCTCCACCTGGTATGCAGACTGAGACCTTACCTGCCCACAGACTGTCTCTCCAGAGTGGTGCATGCTGTAGTTTTCTCTCACTTGGATTACTGCAATGCACTCTATGTGGGGCTACCTTTGAAGGTGACCCGGAAACTACAACTAATCCAGAATGCAGCAGCTAGACTGGTGACTGGGAGCGGCCGCCGAGACCACATAACACCGGTCTTGAAAGACCTACATTGGCTCCCAGTACGTTTCCGAGCACAATTCAAAGTGTTGGTGCTGACCTTTAAAGCCCTAAACGGCCCTGGCCCAGTATACCTGAAGGAGCGTCTCCATCCCCATCGTTCTGCCTGGACACTGAGGTCCAGTGCTGAGGGTCTTCTGATGGTTTCCTCACTGCGAGAAGCTAAGTTACAGGGAACCAGGCAGAGGGCCTTCTCGGTAGTGGCACCCGCCCTGTGGAACACCCTCCCACCAGATGTCAAAGAGAAAAACAACTACCAGACTTTTAGAAGACATCTGAAAGCAGCCCTGTTTAGGGAAGCTTTTAATGTTTAATAGATTATTGTATTTTAACATTCTGTTGGAAGCCGCCCAGAGTGGCTGGGGAAACCCAGCCAGATGGGCGGGGTATAAATAAATTATTATTATTATTATTATTATTATTATTATTATTATTATTATCAGCAGCAGCAGCATTTTCAAGACAAGATGGTTTCTGAGTGTTTGTACCACTTGATAGGGTTGCACTCGGGTATGCAGCTTAGGGTGCTGTAGCATGTGGTGCTGCGTTTGGGTGCCTAGGTAGCAGTAGTTACCAGATTAGGCTAGAACATCAATTGTCCCTTTATCTAGAAGAAGACTGGTTGCAATAATTTATGCTTTGATAACATCCAGGTGGTAATGTGCTCTGTATGGGACTGTCCTTGGAAACTTCTTAAACTGAAATAGGTCCAAATGCAAATAGCTAGACTCCTAACTAGGGCTTGCTGAACTAAGCACATAACTCCAACAATGTACCATCTCTATTTCAGGTTGTTGGTGTTAACCTTTAAAACCCTGAATAGTTTTTGAACCAGGCTATCTGTAACACTGTTTTATTCCATTTGTGCCTGTTCAAGTAAGGTGGAAGCAACACCATCTGTGGTGGTGTTCCTGCTGGCAGTAACCAGTGAGAGACACAAAATGAGCCATTAGGAGTCCAGAGATGAAGTTGGGCTGCCCACAGATCTACTGAATCCTATACTAGTTTATCTCCCAGAGAAGGGCCCAATTCAAACCAGTCTGCTGTGCCAGCCTGAAATTGGTGAAGCAAAAACAAAAAGGGTTGCATTGAAGCTTTTCATGTTTGATGGATTACTGTATTTTAATATTTTGTTGGAAGCCACCTAGAGTGGCTGGGGAAGCCCAGCCAGATGGGTGGGGTATAAATAATAAATTATTATTATTATTATATTGTTATTATGCTCACAGGTGTTCCATTGAAATCAGCAGACATGACTAAATTAAGTTCATTAATTTTAATAGGTCTACTGTTTGCATGACTTGAGACTACATTCACACCATACATTAAAGAACTGTGATACCATTTTAAACAGCCATGGCTTCCCCCAAAGAATTATGGGAGCTGTAGTTTTCTAAAAGTCCTGAGAGTTGTTAGAAAACCCATATTCCCCTCAATTTTCAGAGTACCCTGTGAAGAGGGATTGTTTATTAAGCCACTCTGAGAAGTGCAGCTTTGTGAAAAGGAATAGGGATCTCCTAACAGCTCTCAGCACCCTTAAAAAACTACAGCTCCAAGGATTTTTTGAGGGAAGCAATAATTGTTTTAAGTGGTATCATGTATGCTGTAAATGTGGTCTGAAATGGATATAACACAGAAGCTGGTCCTTGGCTTCACAAACCGACAGGGCTTCATATACAGTGGTGACTTCACACTCATTAGGATTGCTTTCAGTCTGATTTGCAATAATACTATAGAAGCTGAAAATAAAGAAGGATTCTTTAAGGTATAAACAGAAGCTCCTCGGCATGGGCATCACGTTAAGGCCAACTTAACTCAACACACATAACAAATTCCTGCTTCTGACTACATTCTGACACATCAGATAACTTTTGCTTTATTGAATACGTCCTGTCATCCATTTTAAAGTGAATTGGGATTGGTGATTATTAAGTATATGATTTAGGCTTTTCATTGCCCACAGACACTACGCAGCTTGTATTGAAAGGAGTGCAAATTAAGTGATATTGAAGAATAACATTATTGACCGTTATTGATCAGATTCCCCTCCCCAAAGAGCAGACTTTAGCTTTAAAATGTGTTGGTGTTTTCTCTTGTCTGCTTTTGCCTTCAAAATTAATGATTTTGAAACCAGGATCTATCATATATGTATTCTGGTGAGAAAAGCTGTTCAACGGATACTGCCGGTAATAATAATAAAAAAACAAGCCTGATATTATTATTATTATTATTATTATTATTATTATTATTATTACATCTGCTTCATCTTCCTGTGGAGAGTGTTCTTCTAAGTATGTGACAACTTAATATTCAGCAGTACCAGGACATTTGCCATTTGTGAACTAAAATGGCATTTCCCCCCCACCCCCCAATGCAAGTGGAACAGGGAAAGCTCAGAAAATCAGTGGACCAAATACATCCCTGAATTGAAATGGACTCATTAATAAATTCATCTATATGTGGTTTTGACAAGCTAATTAATTTGCTTGGGAAATATCTGTGGAAATTTGTAAGAAGGGCTCTCAGCCTGAACTTCTCTTTATTTAAAAGGGGCTGCTTTAAGGGGTTGGGGGAAATTCACTCTACCATTAATTTACAATGCAAATTGTTCCTGTCTCTTTTAAAGTATGAATCATTTTGTTCATCTCTGCTTAATACTTGATGAGCTCTCGGTATTATCTCTGTGTATCATCCTTTAGTTTATGAAGAAAATGAGGTTTTAAGAGCTGCTGTAAGAAGGAAGCAAAGCCACCCAACCCCCCACCCCCTTTCAATTCACTTACAGAAGCTACTGAAGCGTATTTCAAACTTAAACATGTACTGCCACCTGTGGTCTGGGTCCAGGGGGCTACTCTAAAAATATCTTGTATCTCTGCAAGGCTTTGAAGATTCAGTCATAGCAATTGCATGTTAGGTAGTCTGTTATAAAAAAAGATGAAGAAGAAGCCAAAGGAAATTTTTATTGAAGAGGGAGAAAAAGTTTGGAGGACAGGGTGAGGTGGGGTGGGGTGGGGGGGGTGGGGGTTGCAAGTTTTAAAACTTAGGTTAGAATTTCAAAATTATTAAGTAGTATAGAGCCAGGGCAAGGGAGCAGCAGAATTACTGCCACATGTAGAACCTCACCTGTTGTGCAAGAGGCTTGATCTGTGGCTGACACAGGTCTCTGCCTGCCCTGAACTCTCCCTCCCATTTTGCAGCAATATGCTGATTCCAGTGGGAATTCCATGGGAGGTGGGCTCATTCAACCTTCAGTTTAAGTTGGGGCAGTTAGAAGTTCCAAGGTGTCAGTCTCCACTCCCGCTTCTGGAAGACCCTCACACAGGGGCAGCCCACCCTGTTTTGCCGCCTGAGGCAAAACAGAAATGTGCTGCAATTCCCCCTGCCGCCACTCCCGCCCTGCTGAAGACTTGGTTACTGGGGTTGTGTGGTGGTGGCAGCAGATCTCATGAGATCTTGTTAGAGTTTCATGAGCTCCCACAAGATCTCATCAGAAGAAGCTGGAGCAGCTGTGCAACCTTGGTGATGGCAGGGATGAGGAGGGCACCAACAGGGCACTGCCTCACAGGGTTCTGCCACCCAGGGAGGCTGCTTAAGTCAACCTCATGGGCAAGACAGCTCTGACATAACCAGGAACAGCTGGGAAGAGAGACACCACCTCCATCATCCAGATGCTCTTAAGAAAAGCTGGTCAGAGTTTGGATTGTTCTGAAACTTAGTCACCATTAATTCCCACTTAAGTCAATGAGACTTAGATTCTGACCGATTTGTCCCATTGATTTTAATGGGATATGAGTCCCATTGATTTTAATGGGATAAGGAAGATTTTTAGATTCATATGGAAGAAGGTGGACCATTAGGTATATTCATTCCAAATTGTTTAGTGTTTTGCATCTTATTGCCAGTGCTTTCCGTTGCACCTAGAAACCAACTGGGAGCAAAAGACATTCTTTTCAAATGGACATCACATGTTCTTTGCAATCTATCCAACTAAATAATCTGCATTTTTGAACCAATTACTGTGCCTGAGAAATTTTTGAAGGCATTCCTATCTAGAGTGTACCATACTCAGTAATCTAGTCTGGATCAGATAACAGTATCATTTTAAATATCTCCAAGCTATCAACTAATGAGGATTCTCATTTCACATCACCAGATTTATTTACTACTCAGGGCGGTTTACTTTATAAGCAAGCCATTAATTTGACCAATGGTTGGAGCAAGAGTTCTGAGTCTTTCTCAGAATTACGAGCACGCACTTTTTAGAAGGAAGGATTTGGATAAGTTTCTCCCTCTCTCTTGTGATATTAGAACTCATGAACGTCAAATGAAGCTGAATGTTGGAAGATGCAGCAGTGGCGATTCTAAATCATAGTTGTAGCATCACCTGCAGTGCTTCCAAGGCTATGCTTCCCAGAACCTGTCAGGCTCCTCTAAACCCACCTCTGGATACAGGATAGACAAAAGAGTATGTCTCCATACTTAAACTGTGGAATTTGCTCCCACAAGAGGCAATGACTGACACCAGCTTGGGCAAATGGCTTTAGAAGAGGATTAGACAAATTCATGGAGGTTAAGGTGATCAATGGCTACTAGCCACTTTCAGAGGAAATGTACCTCTGGAAACACAGGTGAGGAGATGACCTCAGGTCCTGCTGGTAGGCTTCCCCAAGGAATCTGGTTGTCCCCTGTGAGATTGGCCACTGGCTGGATCCAGCAGGGTTATCTTGTGTTCTTATGAGATCATATCTTATTTGTCTTTCTGTGAAAAGTATCAAGTTCCTATTTCTAAAGAAATGCAGAGAAATCAGCAGGAACATTTAGAGGAGTCTCCAAGATCTATAAAATAGTCGTATAGTGTAGGAAGCTTTCCTTCTAAGAAAGCCGTAGTGGCTTATAAAATAATGCATTATTTTTATGCTTTCATGTCCCATTAAATCTTTTTTAAGGCAATGTTCCTTTGAATCAGTGCAGCTTTAATGTACCAAAGTAACAGTTTGGGCTGTGGTGTGTTTTTTATAAGGAGAAATCATTATTTAGATAAGTCTCTTTCTTATCATTAATTCAGTAAACAGCATTAATTTCTTAGTTAAAAATATGGTTAGTCTATTTGGTGTTAAGGCAAGCAGGGATTTCAAAAACATGGTACTTCATGAAGCATAAAAGTTACTTTATTTGTGCATCTGACTTCTCTTAGATTCTGCTTTTCATCCTTTACAGTCCTGTATTTGTTCCTCAAAGATGTATTAGGCTACAGTGTGTGGGTGCAACACATAATAGCTTTGATTGAGATATTCTCCTACCCCAATATATGTTAGAAGTCAGCCTGGGGCAGAAAACTACATAGTTTTTTGTGGTTTGTTGTTGTTGTTCAATTTTAGTTTCCTGGGTGAAAGTTGAGCAAATAAAGAGAATATTGCATGTGGCTTGCTCTTAGAAAGAACAATAAAAGCAGGTTACCCAAAGGATTTGAGGAAGGGGCTACTATGTTTGGAGCAGCCTTCGCACCCATCCCCAAAATGCCAAAATGGAGGGGTTGGATGAGACCCTTGATATTGTCAATGCTACCAACAATCATTTAAATAACATAGCAGATGTCCATTTTGTTCATTGTCATCATACTATGTAAAGTGAAGGTGAAGTTGCATTTAAGTGCTCTTATGCACCATACCCAAGCCGCTATATTTGAGGTTTTGTTCTTAAGAATCCGTCTTATCCTTTATGCACCCAGGCAATATGTGAGAGAGTTTCTCCAGCAAGTTCCAAAGATTACACAAACCCACACTATTCGTAACCCCAGTGGTGGAGCTTCATACTCCAGGACCGGAGGAGGGAAGCAGGTGGGGGCGAGGCTGGCGCACGTTCTGAGGGCTTGATGCACTGCCCCCAGGGGCGGGGTGCACATTCTGGGGGCGTGGCACGTCGCCCGCAGGGGTGGGGCGTGCATCCCGGTGACGGGGCGTGCCACCCGCTGGGGCGGAGCTTCGCGTTCTGGGGGCAGGGCGTGCAGCACTGGTGGGGAGGCAGCCAAGATGGAACTCTACCGGAATCACACTGCACGGGGCGCCCAGCCCCCTATGCCCTGCCCTTCCTACGCCAGCGCGTAACCCAGAGCAGCACCTTTAGTGTGGCTGTTTCTGTTCTATGGTATAACATTCCTGTCAAGATATGAAAGGCACCAACTATCTGCACTTTCCACCAATGATTGAAGACATTTTTGTTCCAGCTGTATAAAAGGGGTTTTGTCCTGAGTGTCTGTTTGGTACGGTTTTAATTTATTTGCCTTTTTGGGGTGTTTTTAAATGTTCTTTGCTAATTTCATGTATACCACCTTAAGGTGATTTCAGGGAATGCTATTAAAATGATGATCATGATGATGATGATGATGATGCTAATATTCTCACTGAAGTGGTAATCCTATGTTTGTGCAGTAGCAGACTATTATTCTCCACATTATTGAACAAATTATAACAAAAACAAATCCCTGCACATAGAAAACTAATCTGTAGACAGAAGTTTAGACTATGTTCCTTCTGCTTAATAGATCATTTATTTGGAGAACATATAATATAATCTCTAGATAGGTAGATAGATCGTATCTTTCACATATCAGGTAGAAGAATTATATTTGAATTTCCCTAATTACCCATATATAGCCATGTAAGCCACCACCTGCAGCGATACCAAACAGACATAGATTTTCTAGGTTGGTGAAGCCAAGGCTGAAATCACAGGAATTAGAATGAGTTCTCATTTATGCAAAATCTTATCAATCCCTTTTGAACACTGAAGCTGGCAGCCATCCATTCACAGTTGTATCATGGCATTTTCCAAAATGATGGCCTGGATGGCAGAGTTTAACTTTCCATGATGGTGCAATCTCTATGTGTATTAGATAGTAATTTTCCACTAGGTCATAATTGCAAATGGTGACATTAGTGTGACTGATTTGCCTTCGGTTATTCCACTGTGATTCAAAATGGAGAGGCAAGGGTCTTTATGCTAGAAGCCAAACTATGAGGCCAGAACTGAACATTAGGCAGGACTTTTATAATAGCCTCCATGTGTCTCCCTGGTTTAGAACAGATGCTCAGTGCCCAGCATTCACCCATGCATGCACAAAGAGGAACTGAACAGTTTCTTTATTGAAATTCACAGCGTCTGTGATGTTGACCCTACTTCTAAAATGTTAAGAGGAAGGGGCAATTTCTAGATCGCCAAAGTGATGTTCTGGTGTATGTGAGGACCTCACTTCATAGCTGTCAACTTTCCCCCCCTTTTTAAGGGAAATTCCCTTATTCTGAATAGGATTCCTCGCAAGAAAAGGGAAAAGTTGACAGCTATGCCTCAGTTACTGGGAGGTCCGTATTTGGTACTCAAGATGTACATTTTCCTTTAGAAAGTTGTTTCCAAACAATCCAGTATCCTAAGTTTCATAACCCTTTGAAAACAACCAGTTGTGTACTTTCATTGAAAGCACTGCATAATATATGTCTATCTGGTGGTGATTATATTGACTTCTCTCTGTTGCTATATTATTGTAGCAGTGTGGTTTTGTGTTGTGCGTTGAGGTCCCCAAACCACCCCTCAAAGAAATTCACACATCAGACAGAATGTTAGTTTTGTTTTTTTGGCATAATTTTGGCCACAACTTTATTAAAATACAAATAATGTGAGTGGTTGCTTAGGCATTGGTTAAGACTATCTGTCCCACTGGGGACAGAACTGACGACCGTCAGTAAGGGGAAAACACTCTGGGGCGAGAAGGTGAGCCGGGGATCTGACCCTCCCCTCTCCCCCGAGGCTCCCAGAGGCTCTTGCGAGGCCCTGGCCCCAGACCGGGGGATACGGACAAAAGCATGTCGAGCCCCTGGATTCCTTTAATGGAATTCCCCGAACACCAGCATCAAATGGAGGGGCAGACACAGTCAATCATAACCCCTCCTCCAACCAACAATAATAACCAATGCCTAACCGCCAACCTTACAAGTTGTGACTATTTGCTATGCAGTAGGCGAAAACCAGATGGCACCAGCCAATCAGCCAAATGGAAAAATTCCTACCAGGCCCCTGCCCCAACAGCAGACGACCCCATGACAGGCATAGCAAGGTCAATAAGCAGAGGCCTAAAAATTTGGGAGGGAGGGAGGTGATCTGAAGCACGCAGCCAAGAGATCCCTCTTGCATACTGGCCAATATATAGACGCTGGGCTGTCCATCACAAATTGCAACATACAGATCTCCCCAACAACACCCTTAGGTCCAATCACAGCAGTGGCCATCTATACTAACCCGCCCAGCAACAAGGGGTAATTTGCTGGCCCCCACCGCAACACGTGCTCTCCATGAAGCTTTGGGGTAGCAGGAAAACAGGCAAGGATCAAGAGACCTTTAACACACAACTATTACTTATTGGTACATAACATGCCTGGACTAAGCTAAAAACTATGCACCATGGCAGGGAAGAAGGGAGGGAAGGCTACAGGCATTCAGAAGGTCCAAGAACAAAAACAGACATTTAAAGCACATTGATACCATTTTAATAGTCATGGCTCCCACCAGAAATGAATGCTGGGAACTATAGTTTACTCCCCACAGAGTGACAATTTCCAACACCCTTAGCCAATTAAAATTCCCAGCATTCATTTCTGGAGGGAGCTATGACTATTAAAGTACCATAAGAGTAATGGGACGTGGGTGGTGCTGTGGTTTAAACCACTGTGCCGCTTGGACTTGCTGATCGGAAGGACGGCGGTTCAAGGCCCCATGACAGGGTGAGCTCCCATTGCTTGGTCCCAGCTCCTGCCAAACCTAGCAGTTTGAAAGCACGCCAAAAATGCAAGTAGATAAATAGGTACCACTCCGTCAGGAAGGTAAACGGTGTTTCCATGCGTTGCTCTGGCTTCGCCAGAAGCAGCTTAGTCATGCTGGCCACATGACCCAGAAAAACTGTCTGTGGGCAAACGCCAGCTCCCTCAGCCTATAGAGCAAGATGGGCACCGCAACCACAGAGTCGTGCGCAACTGGACTTAACTGTCAGGGTTCCCTTTACCTTTAAGAAGAAGAAGAGTTTGGATTTGAGACTGAAGGAGTCTCAAAGCGGCTAACATTCTCCTTTCCCTTCCTCCCCCACAACAAACACTCTGTGAGGTGAGTGGGGCTGAGAGACTTCAAAGAAGTGTGACTAGCCCAAGGTCACCCAGCAGCTGCATGTGGAGGAGCGGAGACGTGAACTCGGTTCACTAGATTACGAGTCTACCGCTCTTAACCACTACGCCACACTGACTCTTACATTAAGAGTAATGTAAATGTTTGGTGTGGGTGTGGCATGTTGAAGGACAGAAGCCCTAGTACTGGTGGGCAAAGAGGTTCAGTGGGGGAAGAGACAGACATATAAAAGAATTGTAGCTACCAGGAGATTGACATGTGACCTGTTAGTACCATTCTGACCAATCTATTGCTATGTGTGAGCTTCGAATGTTTTTGGGAAATGTGAGAAGGGAACTTTCAAGAAGTATTCGCATTTTCCCTACCTACCTTTTCCTGCAAATCAGGGGAAATGGTGATGGTGACATTTCCATGAAATAATCTTCACACCTCAGAACTACCCTGCTATAGCAATGATGATAAATAATCATAGAGTGAGGATTCTGACCCTCTCAAGAGCTGACAATGGCAGTAGAGCCTGGTACATGTACAGAACGATACTGAATTGTGGTCAAACACCTCTGCATCCTGTTTACTTTTGAGCAGACTAATTAAACACCTGAAAATGTAGAAAGTCATCAGGCTTGTGTTTTAAGGAGGTTTAAATAAGAGAGCTCAATTTGCTCCCTGTTATTACTAACAGTGAATGACAGTAAACACCATTTCAGCACAGGGTTATTCAAAGATCAACACTGAAATTAATCAAACTCCCTTGATTAATCAAAATTATATATTATCATTCTGATTGCAATCATCTATCAAAGTATCATTTTCCTCTGTAATTTATAAGATACATAATCAGCGGCAAGAAACCTAGGGTTTTTGTAGCCTAAATGCAAAATGATAGAATTTGTGCTAACAAAAATTTAAATAAATATAATAAAAATTGTTGGCCAAGAACAGACTAGCCCTTGAGGGCCCCCGAGATGCCTAGTAAAAATATATCCAAAGCTTAATTAATATATGAATTGAATTTTATCTCAAACAATATATGAACACATAACCTTAGTTAAGTTCATCTTTGTAATGAAAGGTCTTGTTACCTTATAAAACCCTTCCTATTTTGAGTGACTTAGTTCCATCAAGTTTTACTGAACAAAAATAATTCTAAAATAATATTTATCTGTCTGCCTCACACCTAATTATAATGCAACTTCAAATTTTCAGAGATTTTCTTAAGCCAATTGAATCACCTACTTAACCCTCTGCACACCCCATACTTTAATTTCTATTTCTCAGATGTGGGAAGACCAATGTTACCATCTTTTAATGTGTGATATTTTAATGTATTTGATTTTTGTTGGAAGCCGCCCAGAGTGGCTGGGGAAATCCAGCCAGATGGGCGGGTACAAATAATAATAATAATAATAATAATAATAATAATAATAATAATATAATTATCTTGGCAGAATACATGTCTCTGATTGTTCATTTGTGGTTGGCTGTGGTGATCTTTGGTTTCCTGTGTGAGTGGGGTGGGTGGGTGTTTTTGATCAGGTTAGCCATATTGATTTGTATGCTGTCGGATAGATTTTTGTCATTGTCTTGTACATGGTCACCCCACCCCACCCCACCCATCTCCCCACCCCACCCACCTCTTTCCCCCTTTCTTCCTAATGTCTCAACAACCAAAACTGATTTGTAAAAATGTTACATGGAAAAAATACGAGAGAGACATTGCACACACCTTTGTAAATCAAGAAAATCTTTAATAAAAAAACACATAGTTGAGAATACATGTCTCTGTACATGTCTGAAACCTTTCACTCACTCACTCTCCCCCACCCCCCTAACCTCCATGCTCAGGGAATAATCCCTTCCAGAACACAAATTGGTGAAAGAATTTAGCTGAAGTGTCAGGGAGACCTCTTTTCTCTTTGACGGTTACTTTATTTTGCCAGAGGACAGGCTGCTATCAGTCCAGTAGAGCTGGTCGAGAAACCAGCACATTTATGAAAATGTGGATCACATCATGAAATCCTTGGGAATATATTATCTAGGTGGCAAAATGACCTCAAGTACTCACAGACACCATCAGCGCTTTCTCAGAAAAGAATCTTATTATTACAAAAACAAGAGAGATGGCAACTGCTGAAGGTTGTCCCAGAGAAAGGAGGGATAGAAGGGGAATGAAGTTAAATGGCAATGAGCCAGAGGAGGGTTCGCAGTGGTGCTTCGACATTTGTGGGAAAGTGGGGTTCAAGCAGTGGGAGCTGAGGATTGAGCCCTCCCCCTTCTGTTTTATAGCAACATCCTTCTTCTTATAATCTATTTTCAGGACCCTCAAAAATCCTCAGTGAGAGCAGCTTGGGTCTCCACAGCCAATCTATCCTGCAAAAGGAGGTATCTTAGGATCATCAGATGAAGGGCATTAAATACGAATTGTACTTATTAAATACAAATTTAATAAATCATTACCACCATCACCACCACACCTCTTCATTAACTATGTACAATATACAAGAAGAAGAAGAGTTTGGATTTGATATCCCTGCTTTATCACTACCCGAAGGAGTCTCAAAGCGGCTAACATTCTCCTTTCCCTTCCTCCCCACAACAAACACTCTGTGAGGTGAGTGGGGCTGAGAGACTTCAGAGAAGTGTGACTAGCCCAAGGTCACCCAGCGGCTGCATGTGGAGGAGCAGAGACGCGAACCCGATTCACCAGGCTACCATTCTACCACTCTTAATCACTACACCACACTGGCTCTCAATCAAAGTTTTGCTCTCTTTCTATGGTATTCCACATTTTTTATTTGTCAAGCAGGCAAAGGGGAGAGAAAATGAATAAGCTGAGTTTCAAGAGCCCTTTTGCCTAAAAGAAATAGGGAGGGAACATAGCAAGGTTATCCACACAGATTAAAAGGAACAGTTTATTGATTTGATGTTTCCTAACACATTTCACATGTTGTTGCTCCAGCTGGATACACTACACCAATCATGCCCAAGTGTAAATCATGCCTCTTGCATTTCTACTTAAGGAACATTGTCTCTACAGATAAAATCAATTGCAGTAATGCTCTCTGAGATTTATGCTTCTCTGATACTATCTCTACCTTGTGGGTGGAGTCTATCTGTCTTTATTTAATGAAGCGTGAACTTTTATGCCTGCCTTCTTCTGAAGTTCTACTGAGAGAGCTTGCCAACTTGAGAAGGAAAAGATGAACTGGTCTTTCATCCTTCCTTCTTATAAAACTGCAAAATCGCCCAAAGAAAGGAGCTTTTAAATGCAACCCCATCTTGTAAATTTTCCTGAATAATCATTCATCAAGTTCCTGCTAAGATCTGTGATAAGAAATGTGCAGGTTAGAATTAATATCTGAAAACAGCATCCCATAAACTGAAAATTTGTGAGTAGTGTGTTATCTTGGGAAAGCAAATCTCTCTTTCATTCATTTACCAAAGGCAAATCTATGGGGTGGGGGAATCATAAATTTTTGTTCTGTGTTTTTAAGCAGAGTATCTCCCAGATCTGGGAGCAGTGAGCCAACAAACTCTGTTTATTGTTCACCGGTCACTGTCTGTGTTTGCTGTAAATCAGAATTGAATGAATGCACCCCTTGCTAAGTTTATTTGTTCACCATAAAGTATTGCTATGTGCATTTATGATCATGACTGCTTTCGAATCCTGTGGATCAAGCAGGCTAGTGGCCATTTTTCTTCTAGCCATTTCTAAGTGTTCTGGCAACAACGATAAGAGAGCAGAGGAGAGATCATAGATTCCAGTCGTCATTTTTGTTGTTTTTCTGCCTTCATTTCTTGGAATGAGCCATTTGGACTTCCTCCCCACCAGCACTGTCACATCTGAAATCACTCTTCTTTCTCCCATTTGCCTTAACATATGACTTGGGGTCAACCTAGACCTGATAGTGGGTGTGACATGGTTCTTGGGAAGCAGTGTGTCCAGTGACCAATGTTCAACGAGGCATGATCTGTTGCATGCCAAATGATCAAGAGGAATTTTTCCCAGGCAAGTTTGATTAGGACTACAACACAAATATCTTTGATTTTTGTGATGCTTCCTTCATTTCAGCTGTATTCTGAAACACTCTCTCTGGTGGAATCTACACACATGTTAAAAACGTTGTGAAAATGCTTTTAAAAAATGGTTTTGAAAAATGCTTTAAATTTGCTATAGCTCACAGTTGCCATCTAGTGTCACAATTGCATATTGCACTTTGCAACACATTCAAAGCGTTTTACTTGCAGCTGTATAGCTGAGTCTCCCTCCCTCTCTTTTATAACTCTCCCCAATAGATGATAGAAGCAGAAAATAAACAGTGAACTATTTAAATCATTTTAATGCTTTATGTATATGTATTTTGTTTACATTTCTTCAATCATTTAAAATAGTTTATATTTATTCATTTAAGCAAGAACTCTGATGCATATGATGAGCACCAAAAGCCTCCTTAACAGCTTGGAAAATCAGGGTGCTCATTTAAGTGTCTAAATACAAAAGTGGATTCCTAAATTTGATTATCTGATTGCATTTGATTGAGGATGTACATTGGCTGTGACAGGCAGCCTTGACTTTACACATTGGCTAATTAATTTGAACATATTTACAATTTTTAGATTCACATAATGTTCTAAGCAAGTAAGAGGATAAATGAAAGAACTAAGGAAGTAATTTAGCTGATGACACAGTAGCCTATCCTATATATAACCACGGTTTAGCATGAAAGTTGGATCACAGAGAAGATTGCAGCTGCTTGCCTCTGTTCTGGTCATTCTGCTGCTCCGCAGCACTCAGGTAAGCCATGGCTTGGCTGAGTACATCATCTGAATCCAACCTCATGATTTAGCTATCTCCAGATTTACACAAGCTGAACACTGATTTGTCCAATAGTTTGGATTTGTATGGGAGAACTATCCTCTGAGTCTGGGTTTGGATGTCTTGCTTAAGTGAAATCAGGATTTAACACAGCATGAAAACTACACAGGGCAAGCAAAGCAGCCACAATCTCCTGTCCAGCAGCTCTCATATTCACACTCAATCATGTTTAGATTTTATATATTACTGCACCCAGTGGGGTCACCACCTAGTGGTCATAAAAGATCAACTCCTGCCCAGAAACCAATGTCCCCACTGTGGAAGGATGTGTGGATCCAGAATTGGCCTCCACAGTCACTTACAGACTCATTGTTAAAACCGTGTTTATGGAAGACAATCTTACTCGGCTACAAGTGATCGCCAGAAGAAGAAGAAGAAGAAGAAGAAGAAGAAGAAGAAGAAGAAGAAGAGAACACACACACACACACACACACACACACACACACACATTTTTATTGGTTTTTACATATATTTTCCAAACAGAACATCTCATCTCATCTCATCTCATCTTATACATCATTTTGGCTATTTTAGCCTGAGACTTCCATCAACCACACTAATGATTTTCAAACTTCCTCTCTTAATCTTACATTTATTATTCTAACTATTACTTTTAATAGTCAATAACTTAAAATCCATTCTCATAACTCTTTTCTGTAATATTTCATATAGTTCTCCTTATAAAACTTCTTGTAGTCCTACAAGCGTAGTCAGTTGATTATAAATGTCTTTCAAATAACTTGCATATTTACTCCAATCTTTCAAGAATTTCTGGTCCTGTTGGTTTCGAATTCTCTGTCATCTTATCCAATTCTGCATAGTCCATTATTTTCATCTGCCATTCCTCTTTCGTCGGTAATTCTTCTAAATCATGGTTTGATTTAGCATGACATGCAAACAAGGCCTTTGATTTCAATTACAAAAGAAGATCTATAGAATGAATGTACCTCTGAATGAAAACTCTTGGGATTGAACAGTGAGACAAGTTCATTCACACACTGATTATCCATATTTTTTTTTATTATAGTTATTTACAATCTTTCTTTTCCCATAGAATCCAAAGTAGTGTACATATGGTTCCAGGTGTTCACCTATGTGGACCCTAACCAGACCCAGACTATCAAGGCTTCAGAAAGGTGGTGGCTTCATGTGCCTTCAGAACATATTCTGGGGCCACTTCGAGAATCAGAGGAACTTAAAAATAGCCCATTACTTCCAATAGATGAACTATAAAATATGTCACGTTGTGTCTTCACACCTCTTCAGGTATTGTCTCTCACATGATTACCATCATGTGAGGTTGGAAAGCAGTGGCAAGCTCCATGACCCTTTCCTCTCCACTGCATTACAGTTGTCACTCCTATTACCATCCATGGGTTGGGACTGAAGTTTAGTATTTGGTGTTGTTGTTTTCCCCCATTAACTCATAAAATTTCTTTCCCACCCTTCTGCATACAGCCCTAGGGTGGTTTACAACACTAGAATATACAAGTATAAAAACCAAGAATAGGGTTATGGTTATAAAAGAACACTTCCAAATGGAAAAGAACAGTATAAATTCAATAAAAAGAAGTGGAGTCCCACAAAACAAAATACCTTATTTGTCACAGGCCAGGGTAAAGAGGTATGCCTTGTATACACTGAAAGCTATACAAGGAAGGTGCTAGAAGCAGCTCTACTGGAGGTATTTCCATTATTTAGATGCTGCCACCAAAAAAAGTCCTCTTCTGGCTCACCATTCACTGCATGTCTAAGGGTTGTGGAACTGCCAACAGAGCCACCTCTGCAGATCTTAGCACCTGAGAATATACACACTAGGAAGTCTTATCCTCTTGCTCAATTTTAGAAGCCTGCCTCCTTGAATAAAGCAAGCTCCTCGCTGCAGAAGCTCATCCCTCAATTTGTGAAGGGCTGCTGAAGTGGTCGTAGCTATGCGACAGTAGGTCCAGGGGCAGAAAGTTACATCATTTGGTTTTTGTTTTTATTTAAGCAGCTGCTAGGCTCCATGAAAACTGCCGAGACAAAAAAAAACATACACATACTCATACAAGGGAGAGGAATGACTGGATAGGGTTAGTGTTTCTTGAAGATAGTACATTAGCATCATATATCCTCAAGCTACTTCTTCATGTATAAGTAACACTCAGCTAGTTTTATATGTGATTGTAAGATGTAAAAGGACCTCCCATTCTGGCCCAGCTCTGTTTTCAAAGGGAATCTGATTAGACTTAGATGCCATTAAATCAAGCCTGACTGAATGAATTATAACACAACTCTCAGCAGACTTCACATTTCCTGTAGGCTCTGTATCAAGGAATGCTAGCCTGTAGAGGAGAATGAGAGAAAGATTAATTTCATTTAAAAAAAAAAAAGAAGGGTGGGAGATATTTACTTTCTAAAAAGTAAACCATGGGAATCAGGGAAACTTGCTGTAATATACTCTGAGGGACAAACTAAGCATGTTGCTAAATACATCAGCAGAAAGCATATCAGGGTTTTCTTTTCATTTAACAGCATGAGTGGGATGATTTTAATTGGGACCACCCTGTCCAGGGATGAGAGCATAAACCTTCCCTCTTTATGCATGATCCTGACAAAAATCTCTCTCTCCCCCCCCTCACACTACTATCAGCCCTTGGGTGGGGGGATACCTGCCATTGTGCCAATGGGACCTTTTGTTCTAGAACTAATAGTAGAGGGAGAGATTTTTATTAGGACTGAAATTGGGAGTGGAAAGTTAAACCACCCTTCTCTGGATACCAAGGTCCCAGCGAAAATCATCTGCTCATAACCTTGTGGGTGGCGGAGAGAGTCTGTGTCATGCTTTCTGTTGACTTGCATAGCCTCACATCTAATTTGGACCTAGCAATCTTCTCACAATTGGGTCATATTCTCTGTCTCTCTCTCTGTCTCTGTTTCTCTCTCACACACATCCCTTGGAAAAACATCGGCTGCTTTCCCACGACAAAGAATCATTTTGATTCTTGAATCTTCCATGAAGCCTAAGAAGAAAAGTTCACAGAGATTTCAGTTGCTGCAGGCAGATGTTTTGAAATTACACAGAAGAGCAAAGGTTTTGGCATTTTAGGAGTCAATGGGAGGCCAGAATGAGTTTTCTTCTCTTTTGTTTTCATTAAGCCCTTGTGACAACCATTGCATTTATTAACCCGTATCTTAAACGTAAGCATTTCTCATTCACCCATTACATTAGTATACACTATTCATACAAAACACAGCATGTGTTGACACAATGCTGCACCATTGTACAGCAAAAGGGTGCCCAGAAGGGATCGTTTCCAGCCTGCAAGGACTGGGCAGGCTGAGGATGCAAGCTACTACCATGAAAGATAAACTGTGTGACATCTGAAAAAAATGGTTGGGAATAGATTTTTTTTTGTTTCGTTTTAACAATTAGTAAGGATGGGGCTGTTCTTATCAGTTCTGAGAGTTGTTAGGAGACCCCTATCCCTTTCACAGGGACACGGGTGGCGCTGTGGGTTAAACCACATAGCCTAGGGCTTGCTGATCAGAAGGTCGGTGGTTCAATTCCCCTTGACGGGGTGAGCTCCCGTTGCTTGGTCCCAGCTCCTGCCAACCTAGTAGTTCAAAAGCATGTCAAGGTGCAAGTAGATAAATAGGTACCGCTCTGACGGGAAGGTAAACATTTCCATGTGCTGCTCTGGTTCGCCAGAAACAGCTTAGTCATGCCGGCCACATGATCCGGAAGCTGTACTATGCTGGCTCCCTCAGCCAGTAACGCGAGATGAGCACCACAACCCCAGAGTCAGACACAATTGGACCTAATGGTCAGGGGTCCCTTTACCTATTCCTTTCACAGATCTACACAGAGTTGTCTTTCCCATAGAGCTTAGTGGTGCATTGTGCCAGGGCGCCGGCCTCTCAGGGGCACCCCAGCGAGTGGGTGAGCTGTGCGGCTTTGACGGCAGCCTCCCCTTTCCCTGCACGCCCACCAGCTGCGCCCTGTCAACCATATAGCTGGCGGGCATGAAGCTTGCCTCCCAAGCCTGCGCAGGAGGAGAGCGATCCCTGCAGAGGCTTAGGACGGAAGCTGCGCTCTGCCAACTATATGACTGGTGGGCACACAGCTTCCCTCCCAAGCCTCTGTGGGGATTGCGGTCCTGCAGTGGCATGGGGGAGAGTTGCACGTCCCCCTCATGGCTCGCAGTGTGCAGCTTCGACTCCCCCACTATCCATGGTAATTTGGGGGTGCTGGGCAGATATTTGCAACCCCAGCACTGGATCTGCTAAAGACAATCCTGGATCTACAAGCCCGCTGAACCTTTTGCATGTGGTGTCATTGAGGGACAGAGGAGGCTTCACTGGGGCCCCAGTGGAGGAATTCAACCCGGCTGGGCCCTTCCTGATTGGCAGAAGGGGCATAAGCAATGGGCTTCCGTTGGATATGCCCCTCGCTCATTTTTGCAGCCAGCACCCTGGGCTCAGCTGGTTTCTTCCTGCGTCGGGTTTTCCCCAGCCACCCACCCTCAGTTTAAGCTGACAGTCAATGACCTTGATGTGGCTATAGTGGTTGCCGTCCTTTGAAGGGGCCGGGTAGGAATTTGCCCACCAGGCTAATTGGCACTGACCCGGTGGTTTTGCCTACCTCATAGCAAATCATCACAACTGGTTGGGCATTGGGGCAATCCTTTGTTTTGGATGGAGGGGAGGTTGTAGTCTCAACCTGCCCTTCCAAACACTGGGTATCCTGTTAAAGGGATCCGGGGGGAGTGGCCATGTCCACGTGTCCTGGTGGGGCCAGGGCTGAAGGCACTCCCCCAGATGGCAGTCACTGTGAGGGTCACCCTATTAGATGTAAGTCTTAGGAACCCCCACCTGGATTGACCATGTGTCTCTTCTGGCGTGCGGGCTGGAAGTATTTTGATTGTCCCATGCCCAAGCCAAACCTCTTTCATCTGTATTCAATAAATTTCTCGCCTGTTTTGACCCAAAACCAGTCTCTTTGGTCTCTCATTATACAGGTTGGGGGTCTGTCCCACAAGTCCAGAGTGGTTTATCAATCAATCCCTCTTCCCCAAAAATTAATAGTTTCATGAGGCAGAAAAAATTCTTTATGTATGGTACAACAGCCAACCAGATATTGTTAGCCCAAAGATGGAAAGAGGAAGCAGTCCTGACCAAAGAAGATTGGCAAACCAAGTTAATGGACTACGCTGAAATGGCGAAACTAACTGGAATTCTCAGAAATGAAGATGACAAGAAATTTAAAAAGAATGGGGAATGTTTATTATGTACTTACAGAAGTATTGTAAGCAGGTTAATAGATTGGCACATGTAATAGAACACATGTAATTTTAGAAATAATGTAAAAAATAATGTAGAAAAATAATTTGGAGTAGAAATGATATGCAGTTGAAAAGGAAAATTAAGGAACCGGGGGGGGGGCACGGGATTCGGAGAATTCCATTTCATGGATTTGATATTGTTTTTATTTACAGTTTTCTTTGTTTGTGTTTGTTGTTGTGTTTGTTGTTGTTTGTTTTTATTTCTGTTATTTTTGTTGAAAAATTAATTTTAAAAATGTTCTTATTTTTTTAAAAAATAGTTCTATGAGGGAAATAGGTGTGTCGTAATTACTCTCAGCACCCTTAACAAGCTGGGGAACCCAGTGAGATGGGTGGGGTATAAATTAATAATAATAATAATAATAATAATAATAATAATAATAATAATACAGTTCCCGGGATTCTTTGGGGAAGCCATAACTCTTTAAAGTGGCATAATGGTGCTTTAAATGTAAAGTGCAGAAGGAGCCTGACACTGTGACTGAGGTCCAAGGAATACATTTTCCCAAAAGGCCCTTTATATATTTGTTTATTTGTTTATTTCAGGAAAGTTGTACACTGCTTCCTTGTGTTAAAAAAATAGAGATTAAAAACAAGAAGATCAAGAAACATTTGCAATTTTTTAAATAAATAAATAAATAAATTTCAAATAATAAAACTGATTAAAATTCGCATCAGCATTTCTAGGCATTTTGGTAGGCTTCCCTAAACAAGAAGGTTTTTCACAGATGTACCTTTGTGCTGCCAGGGCAAAAACTTGTGGAAGTGTGCGTGTTCACAGGCAGTGAGGGGCGAAGGGCAAAGCGTTTCAGAACTGCAACATGATATTTTCCATGTACAAGGGTCGTGCTCACAGTGGACTGGATCTACCATTGTTTGGCAGCCACAACCACTGATTAAAATATTGCCAAAATCAAGATTTGCTCAAGTACAGAACGCTTGCTGGAGTTGTAATGGCAGCCAAAGACAATAATGTGCTTCCTGGAGAAGTATGCAATTGACCTCCCCCAAACAAGGCTGGTTTTTGATGCATTGGGTCACAATTTTGGGTGCTTGACTGTTTTACTGACCTTGGACCTCAATGTTACTTTAACTTCTACAGTAACTTTAATTAGTAGCATCTCTTGGCTTTTTTTTTATAAAGATTTTATTGTTTTTTTTCAAAACAAAGAACAACAAAACACATAACACAACACATACACAACATTCAAAACTGAAAAACAAATACAAACCACCGCCAAAAACACCAATAATTCTTTTTCTTGCTAAAAAAAAAAAATTCTTGTTCGAATCTAGGTGGGGTGACTTCCCCCGTTTTCTCTCCTTTGGTTCCAATTCTAATTTATTTTAATAACTTCTAAAATTCAAATCATCCAATAAATCTAAACAAACTTCTTAATCTTTACTTTTACTTCAAAATACATCCTATTACTTCTTAACTCAACTCTTATTTCTTATATCACTTAAACTGTCTAATTAGCTCATATCCTACTGTTCAAATTCTTAAAATAACACAGCTGTACCATTGAGCCATAGTTATATTTTAAATATTCTCACCCTATCCCTTTTCTAACCATTTCCCTTCGCCATCTCGGGGTCTCCCCCCAGAATTTCTCCACCTTCCAACAACAATGCATGTCCTCTCTTTGTCTTTTTCCACAGGTGACATAGCAAAAATGTCCTTGCAGTACTTCTACACAGAACCTTCCAGAGTTCAAAATTGTCTAATTGTAGATTCACAAATCTTCTCCCCAATTCCTGGGCTCTCACAGAAATTGATATAAATTGTTTTCTATCCTGGGTCTCTCACCCCAAAATTTTCCTTCGTCTAGTTGCAGAGTACTTTGTTTCTCAAAAATTCCCTGTTCTCTGCCAAGGTTTCCTTCCAAATTAACAAAGTCCAGTCTTTCCTGTGGAATATAACTTCTCCTCACTGGTTGCAAAATTAATTTCTGAGCAATTCTAACTTCAAAAAAATATCCTTTGTTCAGAGATTTCCAAAGGTTTAAAAAGAAACCAATCTTGGAAGCACATAGGGTATGCATTTTTCCACAAGTGTCCGCCGCCATTCCCCAGAGTCAGGGTGAAAAGATTACATTCCAGCAACTTCAAGAGAAATATTTCCATCAATTTGTTCCCCAGAATTCAAATATCAGAGAAAAACTCCCTTTATTTCTGCAGCAGCGTGCAATTTTCTCCTAACAAAGGGGAGGAACGGGCCCTTTTTAACGTCCCTCCCGGAGCAATTGTCTTTTGATTAATCCCGTAACGGCCTGGTTTCCATTTTTTTCCTTCAGGTAGAACGACGCGCTTGCAGGCGGCAGCCGCCGATCGCCGCCCGGTTGTGCCTCCACAGCCCGGCGCTGACTCTTCACTCCCTTTCCCCTTTTACAAGGAGATCGGGAGAAGAGCCCAGCGCCAGCGGGCTCGCTAACAGCCGCGGGATTTCCCGCGCTTCAGCCCCGCTGTGCAGCGGGGCTCCTACCCCCGGGCTGGCCTGGGTGTCGCTAACGAAACGACCCACGACCGCCCAGATGGCGTCCTGCATGCATGAACATTTCATTGCCAAGAAACACATTCACAGAATTATACAATTGTAGAATTGTAGAGCTGGAAGGAACTGCGAGGGTCATGTGGTCCAACCCCCTGCAATGCAGGAATCTCAGCTAAGGCATCCATGACAGATGGACACCCAACTTCTGCTTAAAACCCTCCAGGCAAGGAGAGTCCACTACCTTCCAAGGGAGTCTGTTCCACTGCTAAACAGCTCTTAATGTCATAAAGTTATTCCTGATGTATTGTTGGAATCTCCTTTTTTGTAACTTCAATCCATTGGTTTGGGTCCTACCTTCCGGAGCAGAACAAAACTTCCATGTGACAGCCCTTTAGCTATCTCAAGATGGCTATCACATCTCCTCTGTCTTTTCTTATTTTGAAGCCAAAAACAGAACCCAAATAGCACCCAGCCTCTTGCTAGAGCCACCACATATTTGAAAGTCTTGTTGCACCATTCAAATACCAGTTCTTGCCTTGCTCTGTCTCCCCTTCATAGTCCGCCTGAAGCAGGCCACTTCACCCTGCTGAATCACAGGGCTGGCCCGACTCTCCAACAACAGTAAGCAGTCTAAAATCATAAACACACAAGTGGTTATTTTGACCCAAAAGTGAATCCAGTCTTATTATTTAGTAACTCCTAAAATAAGAGAGCCACAATAATTCAAAGTGTGCTTAGTGATAATTGTTGACTCAGCATGAAGTCAGCAGTTGGACTGCTAACCCTTTGCTTCCTGCACTCAAATTACATCTAGTCATTTCCATTTTGAAAATATATAACAATGATCCAACACAACGTCCCTTATGAACAGTCTCTTTTCAGCTTAAGTACACTAACCAGGCAGAGTGGCTATCCTAGCTTCATGGCAGGTAGGCTGATGTTGCTGACCAGGAGGCAGTGAGATAGAAGTGAAGTGATGGGGAGGTTGGTGCAGTGCAAACACACCTGCAGCAGCATTGGCTTTGCATCACCCAGCTCTGTCCAACAGAACAAGCTGTTTCTGAACCTAACAATGTGAATATACATACACACACACTGCTCACATACCTCTTGAATCCTGCTTACACACCACCCTCTGCCAATCCCCATTGTGAATGTTTCATTACACCTGGCCAAACCTCCACTCATCTTACAGTTCATCACACCCCTCATAGATTGCTCTCCCAAATGCAGCAGAGTAGGATAGTTAATGGAGAGCTATCCTGGTCTGCCTTGCCTGTTCCTCTGCAGTTTGCCTGGGCCACCCTTCACCCATGAAACCTATTTACTCCAGCCTGGGCTACCCTTCTCTTATTCTGTCATCACACTGCTGTTTGTATGGCCACCTATTGGTGGCCATTAAATTGCAACATGATGACAGTCTTACAATTTTATGATACATACACACTCAGCACTAGATTCTATTAAGTCTTACTGATCTCAGTGGAATTTGACGTGGAACAGACGTGTATAAGAATGTGCTGTAATAATGCAATCCTAAAAGATTATTCTATTTTTAAACACTATTTCTCATTAATTAATGAAAAAGGAAATTGAAACTGAAAATTACAGAAGGGGAGAGACATTTCACTGAAATTCTGATGGATGGAGTGCAAGGTTTATATTGCGCCTGCCATTCTTTCAAGGTGACCAAGGGGCTTTCTGAATGTCCTTTCTACCAATCCTTTCTCCAATACTCTGCATTCTGAAGTCTTCCAGGAAACCTAATCTTCCTTAAAGTCCCATGATGCTTTCCTGTAAGCATAGCAAGCTGCAAAGTCTGTCTATCAGGGTTCCCCTGGCAGCTGCCCCCCCTTTTTTTTAAAGCAATGCCCTTTTATTTTAAAATAAGTCAGTGTGGAAATATTTTGTTTAAATAAAGACTGGTGGGGGGGTGAGTCAATAAAAAGCCCAATCAGTTAGCACACAATCTCAGGTGCTTGTTAACCAGCTTCTTCAGCTTGCTATGCTTCAATTAAACCCCAGAGGGATACCTAATGAGGTAACTCCTGTTATGGGCTTTTTCAGTTCAGAAATCATGGGAGGAATGTTTTAATGGAAAGAAAAACACCCTTCTCTATTGGCCACCTTGCAACAACAATGTACATTCCGCAATTCCAAATTCTAAAGAATTATAAAGAAATCCTAAACTGCCCTAAAAATGTGACAGGTGTACAGATGCCTTTTTTTTTTTTAACAAGGAAAGAAAGCTTTCTGCAAAACTGGAGGGTAGGTCTTGACACAGCACTAGGCCTAAGGATGAACATCGACTGGAGTGTTGTATATGTGTTTGACTATTCAATTAGGAGTGACTCTGAGAATGCTTGTGGTTGGATTCAATTTTTCAATTGCCCTGTTAATATGAACAGAGTGTTCCACATCAACACAGGCTTTGCATATATGAAATGCATTAGGTGCACAAGCTGACTTGGAACTGAATGCAGAAGCTGTTTAGTACAAGGCAGCTCCCTGTGTGCATTAAGGTGCTGCAGTTTTACATCATTTTTATTGAATCATTTTTATTAGAATTATACCCCACCCTTCTTGCCTAAGGAACCCAGAGCAGCAAGCAGATATCAAATTTAAACACTAAAACATTCTAAAGCAGATCAAAACATTCTAAAATTGCAATTAAAAACATCTAAAATCAGTTATAGTGTTTTTTTTAACATTCTAAAAGCATATTGGACGAGAAAAGTACTTCTATCCAATGATCTCAAGGTGGCCAGGAAGAGTAAACAGGTTTTTTTGTTTTTTTTTCAAATTCCCCCTGAAACTGAATAATGAAGATAGGCCTACCTCACTAGGGAGGGCACTGCACAACTGCACAACCACCAACCTGAATGTCAATGGTGATTCTTGATCACAGGCGCCAAATTTTGCCCAACATTGCGGGGTGTGTGTGTGCCTTCTCCCAATGCAGCTTTCATACACTAGGTCATGCTGGTTGGTCTGGGCCGACATCACTCCAGGCGATGCCACATCTGGCCACATTCCTTCAAGCCTCCTCTGCCCCCTCAAGATTGGGGGAGCTGAGCCCTCTCCCAGTGGACAGGGGGGGTGTCTATAGAGACCTCAGCCCCATAAAGTTGGTGCACCTGTACTCAGTTGTTTATATGCTACTGTTTATGTAAGACTATTCTTTTGTGAAAAATTAGGGAGGATATAAAACCTACGGTATTTCAGAATATAGACCAGATCACCAAAGAGGCTAGAGTAACTTTAAATGAAAATATTTCATGAACATTTTTTTAAAGGATTTCCATGTAAAGAATAAAGATGATTATGACTAATTTTCATTCTTAGAGCTGGTTTTAGCTAAGGATTTCCAAGTGTTTTTTAAACAGCAAGTTAATTAAGCTTCAGAATACCCCTGTGTGGAATTATGGGAGATGGAGAAATTACTTTATTCACCAATGAAAACCACCCATCTCTGGGGTGGAATAGAGCAGCTGTTTAGCAAGGCACAACAGTTAATTGTTTAGGACAAGAATATTACTTTAACCGCTGGAACTGCAACATGAAATAGAGGAGAAACATAATTGTTTTATCTGATTTCCAAGCCTGAGCACAAAGGGCATTGCTTTCCCAATGCCAACCAGTGGGATTTTTATTAGCCACAAGGGGTGAAGAGCTTTGGGGAATCACACCAAGAAGCTAAATGCTTTTAAAGCACAAATCCTCCAATTGCCTTCAGTTAATTGCAGCAATGGGGAATTTCAACTGTTCTCTTTCAGTGATGGGAGTGCAAAGCATCCATTGTACGCAATCGTATGAAAACCAACAAGCAAAATATTTCCTGTACCGAGCTGGAAACCATAAAAGAAACAGCAGTACAAGCCTTCAAATAGATATGAAAAACCTATTTATTCCTAGTCACCTTTTTTCAGTACAAGCCTTCAAATAGATATGAAGTTGGTCTCTAAGGTGCTACTGAAAAGAATTTTCTATTTTGTTTCGACTATGGCAGACCAACATGGCTACCCACCTGTAACTGGAACTATTTATTCCTAGTCACTTTTTTTCTTGAAAGTATATGGTTATGCACAAGAGATCTAAGGAGTCTAACACACATCTTGGGTTTGGTGTCCTTGGGTGCGGTGGCAGGATCCAGTGCAATGAATCTCACTAGGGCAATGATATGACTCGTGCCCCTGTCAAAACCCTGGCCGACCTCTGGAACATCCACAACCTCTGAGCCATCCAATGGCTCAGGCCATTGACGTGTTTGCTCCTGGGCGCCCTCTCCCACTTTGTAATTTAGCTGCAGCACATAACCACTGCAGTTTATTTACATGTATATACAGACTGATTATAACATGGAAGGTTCATAGTATTAACACTTCAACAGATCCTTCTTCCCCATTATGTTTCTAGAGGGCTCCCCAATGTCCCGGCACTGGATTCTTGCGGAAAGCAAACCAGGTCTCTACAGATTTTCTGCTCTGGGTCCAAGACTGACTGGCTATTGTACGACTTTAAACACAAAGAAATCTTGCTGACACCACTTCCAGTCAGCGAGCTTGAGTTAGATGTAACTGAGAAATAACAGATGTTACAGACAAATACAGACTGTAATCTGCATATTTTTGATGTTTTAATGGTGACTGTGCTTTTATCAAATATTGTGATTTTTTATTCTATATTTATATTATGGTGTATACCACTTTGTGAGAGCTTGATCCTAAAAGATGGCTTAAAAATACCTGAAACAAAGAGAACAATAACTGTATGTTTTATCTCATGGGTATCAACAGACTAATGTTCAGAAATCAGAGAAGTATTTTTGCTTACAAAATGAAACTTCCTCCCTCTTCTGTCCCCACTCAGCCCCTAAATTTGTTCTAGGGGTTCCTCCAACCCTCTGGAACAGATATGGGAAGGGGGTGGGGTTCATGCTGGGGCAGTTCTGTCCCGCAAGCAGAAATCCACACGATAATGGGACAAAGTAATTGGCAACCATCCTTGGAACCATTGGTGTGTGCTACAATTAGAAACAAGGTTTTTTTTTTGGTTTTTTTTAAAAAAAGTAACCAATTTGATAAATATAAATACTTCTTCAATTCCTAGGAAACTTTCTGGTGCTTTCCTCATAAATATTCATTAAGTTATTTTAGTTGTAACAAAACAAAGTTAAATCTACCGTTGGTAACCAAAAAAAAAACAGAGTTTAAATAACTTCAACCATTTTTCACTTTCACCATAAGAAAAATCTAGTCAAAGCAAGTGGGTTTTACAGAAATTATGGAACATTCTCATATTGAAACTGTGGTAAATTCCTGCAAGAACCTTCAAGAAAAGATTTTAGTGAACAACAGAGCTACAAGAAGATGATGCATTGCTGAATATTTCCTCTCCACCCCCATTCTTCTGACAGATGCTTCCTGTCAGTGAAGGGACTCCAGTTGGAGACCACCCCACAGCAATATTTCATAGCAATTGTCAACATTTCAAAAGAGGGAAAAACCGTTTTCATGCTCTACAGACCTCAGCCTCAACAGGTGGTCTTAGGTAAGCCATTATTCTCTTAGCCCGAGCCCGCTTGACTGGCCTAACTTGCAGGACTGTTACCAGGATTAACAAGGTAGCACATGTGGAGTGTTTTCAGTGCTCTATAAATGATAACACCGGTTAAAGCTACAGTACTGTTTGAGCAGAACGACATGTGCCCTGGATTTCAGGCCCATATTACCTGGATTTCATTTAGAATGTTATGACACAAGATACACAGTCCATGTACAAGAAATAACTACCTTCTGCTTTTCTGTTGGTAGATGACGGAAAGAACAGCCTTGATTTCTCAGAACAGTAATTTCCTTAGTAATTTCCTGTAGAAGGTACAGAAGAGGTGAACAAAGGGATCACTGGTATGGAACATCATGCACATGGTGTGTGTGAGAGAAAGGAGACAGTTTTGGTGGGGAGGGATGTGATGGAGATTCATACAGCTTAATGAATAGTGGGGTGAACAGATATTATTTAGTCCTGCCTTATAACAAGCAAAGAGACACTGGTTATAGTTAACAATCAGTGTGTCAGGAACAAATAGGGGGGGTAACTACCTTTTCACATACAAGATATAATTTACCCTGCTGAATTCATTTTCAAGATTTTAGCGCAATGAGATCCAGCATTATATTAGACAAATGCAAGAACCATAGATGCATCAATGACTCACAGACAATGACAATTCAACTTCATCCTTAAAGCAGATGTTTACTATTCTGGGCACATGGAATATGTGAATCATATGCTCTGTGTTTTATGTGCTGCCTCAGGGCCCATCGAGAGGCAAATTTTGAACTATGATTTGGATTTATGTCAGCATGGCAACAGTGAATCGCCCCAACAAAATAAATCAAAACCTATGTGAGTTTTAAGAGAACCGACAGATAATTTGAAAGGTTGCGCAAAATAATTGGTCACCATATTAATAATACTGTTTAGATTTTAAAAGTAGGAAAATTCCCCCCCAAAAAAAAACTATTTGTAAAAGCCTGTACTGTTCCAATTGGTTATAATGTTTCTAGAAATAACGTTTGGCAAACTTCCTGCAGCCAATACCCCAAATAAAAGTTTTATAGTAGTTTGGCAATATTGGGGGTGGGAGAAGTCACCTCTTCTCCCATCAATGTACTTAGTCCAAAGTTTTAAATACAGATTCTGTATGTGATCCCTCCCATTGAATTCTTTATATAAATGTCAGTCAAAACTACCCATTTTCATTATGCTCCCCCAAAATTATGAAGGTACAATGCTTTCTGCTTGCTCAACTGAACATTCTCCTCTCCTCCTTCCCCTGTACCCCAAAATATGCTCTAGGGGGTCCCCGCAACCCTCTGGATGAGATTTCAGGGAGGAGTATACAGCACACATGGAGAATGAGGGGGGGGGAGACGTGTTGTACAAGTAGGTATCATTTCACTGACAGAATTCATTAGCAGAATATTGCCCATGATGGTATCCAACTAAGTCATTCTTAAAGTAGACCCATTGAGTTAATTGACTTAAGTCCCTGATTTCAATGGGTAAACTCACTAACACTGGATATCACTCATAATAATGGAAAGGTTGGCTGCAAACAACAGGCCACAACAATCAATGTTTAGCCTCTTACATTTATATAAACTGAAAGATAAAATGGCAAAAAGCAGCTACCTTCCCCACCTGAGCATTCTGAAAATATATTCAAATAGTATTAAATAAGTTCTCATTTCTTCAAATGGGAACAATTTGCTAGTGGGAACCAGCATTACAAATGCTCTTTATATTCCTCATTTTTAAGAGCTCTGTTCCTGAAATTAGTAAGTATTTTGATTTCAATCTCTTTCTTTGTCTTTCCCAGACACCCCACATAAAATTTCACATTTTTTTTGTATCCCATTGGCTGCTTCTACCTAGGTGTCTCATACTGTTATGCCAATATTTGAGTAATTGGCTTGAGTATTATTTTAATAATGTGGCTTAACATTTGAATTTCATAGGAGAGAGGTAGGTGGCTTCCTTATAACAATGCCTTTATTTCCATGTATTTTCCATCACATTTCCATAATTCCTTTATTTCCAGCTTCCTTATACAGGTGTATTGCTTGCATAATGAAGGCTAGAAAAGGCTGAACTGTGCTGAGTTTCACAATGAGGGCATTGAGGGTGCAAGGATCTCCCTCCTTTTCAGCCATTATGCAAATGGGAGGCAAAGTCTGATTCCGAAGCTGGTTTAGATACAAGCAGGAGAATTTATTCCTGTGCTGTAAGCATAGGCAAAGGGCCAGAAGAAAGATGGCTGAGTTTTACTGTTCTGTATTTTTTGTCTTAGCATTGGTGTGGAAATGTTCTGAAAACTTCCAACTAAACATTAATAATATTTTAATGCAAAATTTATGGGTCTTTAGGCTGCTCCACAACAGTAGAAAGAAGGAAAAAGAAAATGTATAAGCAAAACAGGTCAATTCACAGTACCATTTTGCAAAACTTTAGTAAGATTGGGCTGATAATCACTCACCTACATAGGAAGTGTCACATATGATCCTGGGTCAAATAAAAATACCCCCTGAGAGTCTAATAATAATTATCTGCATCACAGATACACCTACATTATATCCAAATGGTGTTGACATTGCACTAAAAAATTAGTTTTCAACAATGTACAAATAACAATAAATACTATGAATCCGCTGGTAAACTATCTGTTTCCAACAAATAAGTCTCTTTCAAGTTCCTACAGATGGAAGACTCATTCAAGTTGAATTTGATAAGAAATATTATCCCACCCACCACCCACCCCCAGGGAACTAGAAGTTTTCTTTCATCCATACAAAGTTGAAAAATTCTATTTGTTGAAATGGATGCTTTGCCAATGATTCATAGTATTTATGGTTATTGTGGTTACATTTATATGGTTGAAAATGTATTAGTTCAATACAAGTTCTATTTGGATATAATTTGCATCTCTTTATACCAAGTGGGTGGCGCTGTGGTCTAAACCACTGAGCCTAGGGCTTGCTGATCGAAGGTCGGCAGTTCAAATCCCCGTGATAGGGTGAGCTCCCGTTGCTCAGTCCCTGCTCCTGCCAACCTAGCAGTTCAAAAGCACATGAAAGTGCAAGTAGATAAATAGGTACTGCTCTGGCTGGAAGGTAAACAGTGTTTCCGTGCTCTGCTCTGGTTTGCCAGAAGCAGCTTAGTCATGCTGGCCACATGACCCAGAAGCTGTAGACTCCCTCGGCCAATAAAGCGAGATGAGCACCGCAACCCCAGAGTCATCCGCAACTGGACCTAATGGTCATGTGTCCCTTTACCTTTACCTTTACACCAAGACAGGTCATTGGTCTATTTAGATCTACTCAGTGTTCTCCTGGACTTAGGCAGGAGTCTTTCACAGATATCGCTGGAGATGCCAGAAATTGAATCTGGAACCTTTCACATACAAACCATATATCACTGAGCCTCCAGCACTACCTATTTAATAGTTACAGTACTATGTATTCACGTTTCAGGTGTCTGTGCAACCTTAGATTATAAATGTACCTGTTTTGCTGCTAGAACATTTTCTATTTGGGTGCTTGTGTGTATGTATTATGTTTTTTTTTAAAAAGTCAACACCAGATATTGCAAAGTGTGCTGAAAAGTGTGTGCTGAGAGTTTACAGTATTATGTGTGCTGCCTTTGTGCACGTCCAAGTCTTAAAAAAAACTAAACTAAACTAAATCACGGTGCATGCACAGCTATCTGCCCAGATGCTGTGTTGGTCCTTAAGCTACATAATAGAATCAGCAAATTAGAAGGTAGGGACATACCTACAGGAATGAATAGGAAAACCAAAGTTATTATATATAAATGTAAATATGTATGGGTGTGGACTACACCAGTCTAAATTGAAATGGGGAAATGGATTGGCAGTTAAATAATGCTCAAATGTGGACAAAACTCGACATGCTGTTTTCCATTTGGTGAGCTTAAAAGTGAACTTAATGTACACAAGCGAGGAATGATGGGCATCAACTTTTCTTTAAAATATTGCAGTGGAGATAAATGCATTAAGGAGCATTTCCCATATAACTTTGAAAGACATCACATTTAAAGTCACATGGACGAATTTAAAAATGCAGAATGGGGGAAAAATTTGTCTTTTGAAAGAGAATGTTTATCTGTAAGCAATGTTTTAAATACATGTCAGGGCATTGCCAGTCTTTTATTTGTCCAAGCCAGGAGGAAAGCATAAGGCCATTCAAAATATGTTCAAAAAGCCTTCTGTAGAATATACAGTTCACTTGTTGCAAGAAGCTCTCAAATTTGGCATAACATTGAAAGGGATTTCCCTGACTACACCTACCATCTGGTGAGCAATATGCAAGTTGATCAATAGTCCCTCAAATACTACTTTGGAAGTCTAGATTGAACTCTTCTGATGTCCATCAACTGGGAGTCTGGGCAGAGAACTGTGAGAACAGTGCTGTATTTTGGTACAGAGCAGATGTATTTAAAAACAGAAGCCGACTCTTGGAAAGCAGCATGGATTTGGTACTGCTAGAGGCATGGAGAATCCAGGACAGATCAGCTCTGTGACACGGCCAACATATAAAAAGGATTGATACAGAGAAAGGTAGGATGCATCTTCTAACAGTAGTAGTCCTCCAAATTGCTAGGTGCAATTTGGAAGGAAAGGAAAGTGAAATGAAATAGAAGGAGAATTAGTAAGGATTAGGTATGTTCAAATGAAGTGCTCAGTGGCACACAGGCAGTGGCGGAGTAAGGCTCCGCGGTACCCGGGGCGGCAAAGGAAACGCCCCGGGGGCGGGACGTCGTGACATAATTGTGACGATGACGCTCCGCCCCCAGGGCGGTTCCGGGGGTGCCGGCGCCGCTTCTGGCCTTCTTTTAAGCCGAAGAGCTCGCTTTTAAGCTCTCCGGCTCAAAGGCTGTAGAAGCGGCGATCCGATGCGTGCCGCTCCCAGGGTGACGGAGGGAGCGGCAGCGCGTGGGAATGGTGGGAGGGGCTGCCTCTTGCCGCCCCCACCCGCCGCTTCTCGCCCCTGTCGCCCGGGGGCGTACCGCCCCCACCGCACCCCCCTAGCGACGCCCCTGCACACAGGGAACAGAGTGGAAAATCTTTAGGCTTACCTAGAAAATTGGTACCTGTGTGGAGCAAAGGTGCCAAATGAGAAACATACAGAAAAAACAACGAAAAGAAAAACAAACAAACAGGGGAACAAGGTCCTTAAGGTAGGAGTAGCTGTTGTGGTCAATGGTTTGGCCCTCCAGACAGCAGCATGCTGCTGCTGCTCACTTGAACCGGTTGGGGTTGGGACAGGATATTGATGATGTCGGGGCTTCATGGATGCACTGGTGGAACCAATCCAGCACTCCCACCAGTGCACCCATGAAACCACAAGCTCTGTTGCACCGCCCTCCCACACAAGCTGCAAACAGCAGCATTGAAGACAGCCTTCAGGTAGAATGGTGAAGACCAAAGACAAGAATGTTGCAATAAACTGTGAGAAAAATAATAAGGGAATGAACTAAAATGTTGCATTATCTTTAGAAATGAAAGTCTTGATTCTCGATATAGTGATAAATAAAGCATAACACAACTTGGCAAAACCTAAACACAAAGAGAAAAGCAAAGAGAAGGTTAAAAACACTCCTGGATTCCAGATCTCAGAGCAAATATCAACATTATCAAGAAGAAGGGAAAGCAATATTGAAAGATGCTGACAAGAAGCTCAGTTTTGGCAACAAGACAATCTGAATTTTGGTTTTGGCAGACTTGCAGTTGAGAAAATGGGCATTTATCCAGTGAGAGGCAGCAGGGAAAACAACAGAAAATGAGACATGAGAAGGAGGGAAAGGGGAAACTAGTGGCAAATATATGAATATTAGGCAAAACAGCATACAAAAATGTTCATGGCAAGAGAAGTGGGCACTGAAATGCTGGTGAATTTTCATGTGGACTTTAAAAGAAATTGTAAACTCTGAAGTTAAGGCTGGACAAATGAGAAACAGAGTGGACCTGAAGCACCTGGCCCACATCCCCTAACAGTCCCTATGGCAGTAACTTAATGAAGCCATGAAGTTGCTACTCAGCCATGATGGCAAAAGAAATACACACATTTCCATCTGGTAAATGTTAGGCGGTTTGCAAATCAAGCACAGTTGTTCAAAAAAGTGCCTCTCTGGCAATAAGAGTGAATAGGGGATAGGGCTCCTGGGGATAAATTCAGTTTTGTTCTGTTTCCAAAGACTACTGATGACTGTTGGTATCCTACACAAGCACTTATAATACTGTAAGCCTAAATAGCTTGTACATTTTACCTTTGTACAGTTGACTACTTCCTTCATTTGCTCACACACCCCTGTCTAATTCTCTAGCCAGGCAAGCAAAAGGCATTGTCTGAGTTGAAGGACACATTCCAGGGTGACAAAAACAGTCAATGAGGGGTGAGGCTGGGGAGGGGTGTGGTCTTAGGAGAGTCCCAAGGGCCATAAAGAGAGGCCTGGAGAACTCCAATTGGCTTTTATGCACAAGTTTCCCTATCCCTGATTTAGAATTCTGTTTCTTCATTTATTATTGTTGCCATTATTATTATTATTATTATTATTATTATTATTATTACTACCACCCATAAATGATAATTTCTTTAAAGGCCTTTGGAAAACCAGGAAAAGAGTACATACACTGAAATACTTCAAAATTAGGAAATGTTCACATGTTGTTTCATCAGGTTGGTAATTTTCAGGTTTGCTTCTAAGGCTATACACATTGACTAGTAAAACATGATCGTCTTTATCCTTGACCATTTTCCTCACCACTGATAATGTAACTGATCCAGTGGATGTCCTTATGCCTTCACGAAGTCTCTGGGATTTAAGCCATCACCTCGTACTCAAATTGACTTGGTGATGTATGACATCTGGAAGGTGGAGTTAGTTTCTGCAGTTGTGTATAGATCACCCTCCTGGCTGCTTCACCACCTTATAACTGTCAAGCATTTTTATTGATTTCATAATTGCCATATTTGATTAATCCAACTACTGGTAGGGAGAATCAAGGAAATCCCAGGATAATAAAACTGATTATTGTTTAAAATATTACCACTTGCGAGACATATATAAGCATTGGACACTGATTTATAGCCCAGTAATGTGAGTCAACAGGGGTAATTGGTCAGATTCCCCTTTGCCTTTTATGACCTAGTTGTCGATGATGCCCCCTTTGCCTTTTATGACCTAGTTGTCGATGATGCCCCCTTTGCCTTTTATGACCTAGTTGTCGATGATGCCAGGCTGGGTCACACATCCCAACATACCCCTTTAAATCCTGTTTAAGATATATCACCATCCCTGTCCCCTGGTTTCCATTAAAGTTTCATCTAATCATACCCTACTGAAAGCTACATAGCTTTGTCAACTGCAGGGCAGTTCTGTGTAGGACAATGTGTGTAAGGTGTACAGGCAGGTTGATGAACTGCAACTCCAACCAACCCTACCCATTGGCCATGCTGGCTGGGGCTGATGGGATTCAGAGTCCAACAACATATGGAAGGCAACAGGTTTCCTTTCCCCTGCTGTACACAATACACATGTTATCATCTGTGCCACATGTATTGTGTGCTGCACAATTACCATGGGGGGGGGAGTTCACTGCTTGCTTTACATACAGAAGGTCCCAGAAATTCCAGCTGAAGAACTTAAAAACATAAGAGGAGCCTGATGGATCAGGCCAATGACCCATCTAGTCCACTAGTGGCCAACCAGATGCCTGTGGGAAGCACACAAGTAGGATCTGAGCAAAACAGCAGTCTCCCACTACAGTACTGGGAAAGGCTTCTGCCAGTGACCTGGGAAAGACTGTGATGATTCCAGAACCCACAGGGTTAACCTGTTAAACTGCCCTGGCCACATGACGTGCTGCAATCTGGGTGTGACTATAAAAGGGTTTCTGTTACGTCCTGGTTTGTGGCGGAGTTTGGGGCGTGGTTTTTCTTCTTTCTGTTATGTTCTTTGGTACTGGGAGCAGCATCTTTCAGGAGTTGTAATTTCTTCTGTAAATAAACTTTACAAGAGATAAGAAAGAAGAGTGCAGAGAGCTTTCTAAGGCTGCCTTACACAACAGACCTACTTCCTGCTGCGTGAAGAATCTCTGCTAACAGCCCAGGGAACTGGGGGGAAAGCAAAGTGCACCAGGAGCGTGTGACTTTTTGCCAGTTTAAAGGAGCTACCCAGTTTACTGGAAAGACTTTGTTGAAGATCCTGGAGAGAGCGGCCTGTGTTTCATTAGCCCCAAAATGGAAAACGAACGAGGTCCCAACTAAAGAAGAATGGCAACTTAAACAGATGGAATATGTGCAGCTTGCGGACTTAATATATAGAATAAGAGAACAAGAAGAACATACGTTTAAAGAAGATTGGAAAATGTTTATTGAATATATGGGGGGGAATTGTGTACACTTGAAAACGCTGGCAGCATTAAGATAAATTCAACAGTGTAAATAAGTTTTGATGGATGTAATAATGGAATACTGAATGGTTTAGTTTACTGTAAAATATGCAGGGATTTATGTTATGCAAAATGAACCATGGAAAGAGAAGAAGGGAAGTCATTGATATTTTAAGGTTGTTTAAATGAATATTCTAAATTGTAAAACAGAAAATGTAAAAAAATAAAGTAAAAAAAAATGTAGTGTGTGTGTGCGTGCGTGCGCGAAGAAGATCCTGGAGAGTCAGGGTAGATAGTACTGAGACAGTTAGACCAATGGACTGAGGCAGTCAAACTTGTATATAAAATAGCAAAACATGACTGACATATTGTACACATTAGCCTTCACATAGGCGCCAACTCCCTGGGGCTCTGGGTGCCCGAGCACCCACAACATTTCCCACATAGGCGCCCAGTGGCGGAGCTTCATGCTCCAGCACTGGGGGTGGGAAGCAAGTGGGGTGGTGCTGGGGGTTGTGGTGCCCCGAGATGGAACTCTATTGGGATCCCGCTGCCCGGGGCGCCCTGCCCCCTATGCCCCGCTCTTCCTACGCCAGTGTAGGTGCCGGACACCCACAAAATATGGTGGCGGATGCGCAGGCACCATGGCCCATGGAAAGAGCACGGAGATCAGGCGGGGGTGGGAGGAGAAAATGCAGAGATCTGCTGGCATGTGGGAGAAAGCGCACAGAGATCTGCCAGTGGGTGGGAGAAAGAGAGAGATGCACTGTGTGTTCTGAAAGCTTCTTATATAAAGTGTTTTATATAAAAATGTTTAGGGGTATGCGTACCACTGCATCCCCCAGAAAAAAACACTGGTGGTTATATATAAGCCAATCATCTTTGATTATGCGTTTTGGCGGTATATCAGCAGTGCCTGAACTGCATCGATATGTTAACTTTTCCTTCTGAAGCTTCTCATGTGACAAAAGGGTTTTTGATGGAGTTTTTGATGTCATGTTAAGTAGACGAAGCAGCTCTGCCTGCAAGCACAAAAACCCAACCGGCGCAGGAAAGGCTCTTAAAAGCACTTTGGGGCAGGAAAGAAAGACAAGCAAAAGTGCTGCAGGAGGGAAGGTTAAGAAGGCAGGAGAAGAGGAAGAAACATGCTGAGACTTGTTCTCTCAGTTTAAGAGGCCACCAGCTCACCCGCGCAAGCATCCAGACTCCCACAACCCTGGGGCTGCTTTCCCACCAAACGTGGAGATCAGGCAAAGGGGTAGGTGGGAGAAAGAGAGCAGAGCTCACGCAGGGATGGCGATGCAGTGTGTGCGCTTGTCCCCAAATGCAGCAGTCCATAGTTTGAGGATGGGTCTCTGGCCTAGCGTGAGGTCACAAGGTGTCTCCTCACATTGTTAGCAGCCCTTGCTATGAAATGATTCAGTCCATTTGTTGACTGCAGAGAATCTTCTTAAAGCTCTTTAATGCTACTGGATTAATTGCCTTTGAGTTGGAGGTCTCATTCAATTGGAACACGGTGATGTAATACTTTCAGTACTTTATTAGCCTAGCAAAGGCATCTGGTAATCTACAACATCTGAAAGCCTGATTACTTCCTCGTTTTTTGTTTTTCTAAAGGGAATTGGGAGTAAATTTGGTGGGGTTAAGCTGAAGTGCATTTGAGAGAGAGAGAGAGAGAGAGAGAGAGAGAGAGAGAGAGAGAGAGAGAGAGAGAGAGAGAGACTGGGGGTGGGTGGGTTGAGGCCAGAGTTACAGCAGCTTCCAGACATTACTACTATGGGAACTGTAGCTGGAAATGAACCTTCACATGCAGGCATTTATTTCACGAAATAATATAATAGCTGCGTAGCGTATTATTACCCCATTGCATCCAATGACCATTTATCTGTTGCCTCTTCTTTTATAAACCAGCAGCTATTAGTTTACACTTCCCTTATTGTGAGCACATGACAAAACATCTCAGTAAAATGCTTATCTCTTTCTTGGTTGTTTGTCATTATGCTGTCTCTACAATATGTATAATGAAAAGAAATGTATTTTCATTTTAGCTGCTTGGAAGACTTGAGAAAGGTGAAGCTGTTGGTTTGCAGAAGCCAATGTGTTTCATAATTAAGGGCTTATCACTGACATAGAAAATGTCACTGACCAGAAGAATGTAAGATCTGGTTATGGTTCTTTTTCATATCTGTGCTATGAAAATACCAAGTGGTTTAACTGGAAAAACCTGGAGGAGAAAGAGGCTACACAGAATACAGCGGCTGCAGTAAATGGTCACCTTTCACTTCTGATGAGACTCTCAACAAACAAAAGGGCAGAAGAAATTTTATGGAGAGCAAGGAGAATAAGCCTAATCATGTGGAAAGCAGAAATACCATTTAGTGCATATTGACTCCATATTAGTATGGCAGAAGCCTTTCCATATTCATCTAAAGTGTTTTAAAGGACTGAATGCACATGTAATGTAGAAAGGGAGCTCACAGTGGTGTGAGCATGGGGTCAGCTCTTCCTTGATATTTTTTTATCTGTTTCTCAGAGGCCAGCTAAATGCTCATAGGTAAAAAAAGGGTAAATATGTCATTATTGCCCCCTTTCTATTCTTTAGCTGACCAATCATGACTGCTGCCAACTTCTCCTCCTCCAGCTGGGAAACAGCACACCCTGCTGCCAAATGCCTGAGATGGGAGCAACTTCATTTTCTATTCTTTCGCATCTGGGACCCAGGGACACTTTCTTCCCAGGCAGAGAAGGAGGAATGGGAGGACGCAAGCAGTAGTGATTGGGCAGGAAAGCAATCAAAGCAAGAATGGCATAGAGGCATACAATTCCCTGCTACTCTAGAGACAGGCAATACAAGAAGTGGGCAGACACGCTGCTTTGAAGTTCCCTTTTGACTGTTGTTAAAAGGTCCCTCCTCACTACTGAACAAACTACTAATGCTTGTCTGCTATGGATCCAATGAACTACCCCGGGAAATCTTGGTATTTCACTACAGCTGAGTCAAAAGGTATCATAAGACATTTAGCTGAGAAAATATTTGAGGTTTTTTTTCATATCATACTTCTACATTTTTCCTCCGAGCATTCTGCAATATTGTTTTATTTGTGGCAGCCACTATTTCCCCTTTGTAACATCCTGCAAAGATGTTAGGTCTGGGACGTTGCAGAGGATGCAAAATAGTAGCTAGGTTTCCAATGCAGCTGCTGCCTCTTTCAGTAACAGCAACAAAGAGAGAAGGTGGGGCAGGGGAGAAGCCATGCTATCGCTGCAGCTTATGCTGGGTATTGCCTCCATAGATAACCTGTCTCCCCCCTGGATAACTTTGGTGAAATAGTCATTCCAGTTTTCTTTCCCCACAAAAGGGTGGAGAACACCAAGAGTATACCATGTTGATTTCCAGAAAGGGTGGCGTTTAGAGTAGATTTCCAGAGTTAAATTGGTCTCTCTGCCACATTTCATGGGACGTTCAATGATGTCTGAGGGAATTGTTGCCAAACTTGAATCCTTGAATCCTCAATACAGTGTGGCATTTGCCAGTCATCGCTTGGGGCTGAGTGGGAATTGTTTGGGTCAATGGACCTTTGGCGTACCACTTTCCCCTACTATACACTTTGTGCAGTCCTCAATCTGATTGGCTTGTGGTGTGTTTGGGTGCTGTTTTGAGTTCGCTGGCATTTACTGCGGGCGGGCAACTGGCTTGGAGGAGCTCTGGTAAGCAGCCCAAGGCAAGTTAGGGTGTATGACACTTCACTAATCACCTCCAATTTCTGACAAGCTTGTGGGGACCTGCATGGTCTGGTGCTCTTGGGGTCTAATGCTGGATGCTGAACTGGGACAGTGGTGGGCAATGGTCAAGCCATGCACAATCAATGCTCCTCTTCAAGGGAAGATGGCATCTTTGCCTCCCATCATACCAGTTTCTGTGAGGGAGCAGATCAGGTGTAGTTTGGCCCTTGGCAACTGGCAAGAGACCTTCCCTCACTGCCTGCATAGGTTACATCCTCACTATACATTGAGAGCACATGGCTTCCACCAAAGAACCCTGGGAACTGTAGTTTGCTCATTAGGGAGCTACAACTCCACCCTGAACAAACTACACTTCGAAGAATCTTTTGGGAGGGGGGAAGCCATGTGCTTTAAACATGCTTTACATTTGCTGTGGGTATGTGATGGGAGGGACTAGGATTACTGCCCCATGTCTGGATAAACCAACATCTTCCAAGTGCAAAACTCAATGGCTCTGCCCATGTTTAATCTGAAAGCTGTGAATATTTTACCTCCCTACTGAACAGGTGAGTTTGAAGAACTTGTGATTGCTTTACAGGCTAATATGCGCTAGATAACTGTAGCAGTAAAGGCAAAATGCCTTATGTTTATTAGCCTGTGAGAATACGAGCTGATGAATGGGGTCTCTGACTTGCTCACACAAGGAGAAAGAAGCTATGCAGTTTCAGTACTGGCAATGTACACTTTGAGAGCAGACACTTGTTCATTTTTTGCTCCTGCATGAAAGAATTTACTGCATTGAGCCAAGAATGTCTGAGTTCTAATCGCCGGCAGTGATTTTCCCTGTGTGTCATTTTGGATTGTTATAAGACTATGATCCTAGCCATGATAAAACCAAGCGTGTCAATCTTATTTTATTAAATTTAGTAACAGCAATATCTCCCAGCATGGTATCAGTCCATCTCTATTTAGGATTATGTATTTTTGCCATGCACTCAGAGCGATCAGTAAAGCATTAGGGCCCTGTATATGTGACACCTTCAGAAAAACCTTGCTGTTTCTATATCCAAGAAAGTAAAGTTTAGAAAGGGCAGGTTCTGCTCCTAAGGTGAACAGTGAAGAACAACAACAAACTCTCATTCAATCTACAGAGGAAGATCCCAAGGACAACAACAAAGGATGCACAGCAATTATTTCTATGCTTGTCATTGACTGTCAGCTGGCATCATTGTGACTAAAACAAAATCAATGTACATTTTTTTTAAAAAAAACACCATTGGTATAGCATCCTTTTGTAGAAACATTCCCCCAAATAGAATGCCATTCCTTCCACAGCATATATAGACTGATGTATATGCAGGCACCTTGAGTCTTGTGCAGGAATGTAATTTATCATTATATTAAAGAGAGTCTCCCAAAGTCTCCATTCATTTTCGCTGCCTCTTTTTCACTACTTCTCAGCAAATGTGAATTTGTGCCACACAGAATGATGTGGCTCGAAGAGATGTAAAGGGTATCAAACCTGATCAGACCCAAGACAAAATACTTCACCCATCCATCCACCAGTAGATGAACCCAAAAAACCCAGTTGCCCTGTGTGTCGGAACCAAGCAATAGGAGCAGAGAACTATGCCATACCAGTACTCTATGTATATTGGCAGCCCAATCCAACATAGGTTTCATTGATTCAGTGGGACATACTCTAGTGTGATATGCATAAGATTTGAGCCATTTTTTTCCTTTCCTGTTGGATCACAGCCTTTTTGGACCAACTGAAATAACCTCTTTAGTTTGTTATCTATGCCAAAACTGGAAAAAGGGTTTGTTCTCGGCATTTTTCTACTGGAGAGTTCCTTTTCTCTGGAGAACTTGCAAAAACATATGTGTTTGTTCTCAAAGCTGTGCAAGAGGCTTTCATTTTCTTTTGTTGGCCAGGGAGATGAACAGTTAAGATAAAATGAGGATTTAATTACTGCATTTTGCATTTTATGATTAATCCTGCCAGTCTTGGGTGTTTAGGGTGAGACAGGCTATGCACCTGCTAAGATACAAAGCATAAAAATAAAAGGCTTTGTTTTTATTCTGGAAAATCTAAATGATGATTTCAGATCCCTACTGAGAACTTGCTGTTCCATTCCATATGAGAAGTTCATTTGTTTTTTTTCTTAAGTCTTTGAATGTTTTGTCTACTTATTTAGGGCAGGCTTATTCCAAGTTTTGTTTGCGAACTAGCAATAGCCCTTTTCAATCATTCAGTCTGAACATGTGCGGGCAAAAAGCGGGGAGGCAGCAGGGGTGCACATTCAAGCCCAGCCTCATCATCCTCACATGTTTTGTTCTTCAAACCTTCCCACATTGAGCAGCAACTTCTCTAGGAGGTTTCTAATGTGTGGGGATGAATGGCTGAATGTGCTTAGAGGACTCTTCACAGTTAGGTACCATTGATTTCAAAACATGTCATGTTCAGCTGCATGTCCTGTTCAGACCTTCCCACTCAATGTGGGAAGATCAGTGGTGGAGGGGTACCCTTAGCACATCCAAAGAACATCCTGTGCACATCTTCCCCTACCCACTTTTAACCCACACATGTCAAGGTTGAACAGCTGAAGATATATCCTGGGGTTGCATAAGGAAATACAACCCATTACTTTCCAAAAGATATTCTCCCTGCATGTAAAGAGTACCTAGCACAAAGGATATAGCTTTGTGGTAGTGCTTGGAACAAATTAATATTAACAATCAATTTAAGATATAGTCATGTGGAACATATCTTCAGGAGAAGAAAAGCCTAAGGCGTAAACCCTACACAAATCTGGAGTGGGTTTCCTAAAACAGTTGGATGGAGTCTTGTAAGACTCCTTCCGGCAACTCCTGCAGCCAAGCTAGTGCCAAATGCATTGCTCCACTTTCCTTTGGAGCACATCAGTGAAGCCGAGAAGACCTCACACTGCCCACACTTGCACCCTGAGGAGGATATTTTGTTGCTGCTAAGGCAGCAAAAACTAGCCAGCAGTTACAAGTTACTGGTCTCTGCAGCCACAACAGGCACTGTGATTCTCCAGCAGTTTGACCTCATCCCTGGAGACACACTCCATTGTGTCTTGAGACAGTTAGATGCCAACAATATATAAAATCCTAAATTAACTTCAGGTGACTCTTAATTTTTAAGCCATCACCACTGCACTGCACTGAGAAACTTGTAGGCTTAAGAAAATAGTATCCCTTGACTTTTTGGAGTCACTCGAGTGGGGAAAAAAACACTGTAAAGTTGAAAAAAAGAGTAGAAGACTCATGAGCTTATATGAGTGCTTGTCATTGTTTGTTTTGTTCCGTTTTTAGCTTTGATCATTCATACCTAGTTATGGGCTACATAACTGGAACTCAAGGAGATCCATTTTGGTGTTGCTGTTTTCCTTATGGCAAACAGAAGCCTTGTGGACTTTTATCATCTTTGCAACAACAGAAGTTTAATCACAGTTCTAGCTCTTTGAATGAACATTTCCCCCCATCCTCCGTTTTACAACCTTTTTATGTCAAAGGAACTGTATTGACAAAGAGGATGCCATTTCTCATCTCAGCAGTGAGGTTATTGGAACACTCCACTGATGTGAAGGTGTAGGCCTGGCTAATAAAATGGATGTTACTGCCTTTAAAGAGGAGTGCAATAGCTTTCTTCTAAATAAAATAAAAATATGCTATAAAACTGAATAGTGGAAGATCATTGTGGCTAGGGTCAGGGTTGTGCCTTTCCCTTCTAACATAGTTTGAAATCCAGGCAGCTTCAAGAACATCTCTTGCTAGAGCCGGAGTGAAATTGAATGCATACATTAAACTGCACTGAGCTACGGAAAAGAATTGCATAGGCCTTGGCAATGAGTCTTCCACCATTTCCCAGCCTACTACTCTCTCTAAGGCCATATCAGCAGGATCCTTATTAGGAGGAAATGTTGCCTGCTTCAGGCAGTGTGCCTCGCTGGTAGCATCAACAACTACAGAAAATGTGCACAGTTTCTTTAGTAAGATTTGAAAAGTATGTGTGGTTCCCCCACTCCTTGCATGGCTTCCACGAAATTATTTTGCAGGATACGAGTGGGGGTGAGACAATCCAGACATATTGGACACTTCCAAATGGAAGTCTTCTGCTGATGTCTGCTCCTTCCCATTTCACTTTTTTTTCCAGAATATGGGATAGCATGTCACCATCACTACCTTTCCCAATTTTGCATTTTTATATCCATGGTATGCAGTTCTCACCAGTTGGCAGTGCACGTCTGCAAGTGCCTATTTTTCCATGCCTAGACCCTTCCCTTGCTTTCTTTACTTATGTTTTTTCCCCCTCCAGTCCAGATCTGTTGCAAAAAAAAAAAAAATGCCCCTGAAAAATACATATTGAGAAACCGGATTCATTCTGAAAATAAAAGCTCATTGCAGATTGATTTTACAGTGTGTCTGTTTTAAAACAAATAAAAGTAGTGGGCAGCCTGAGAACAGATGTGCATGTATATATCCACACCTAACTAAACATTGTGAGTGGGCATATACCAAGATTACAACCACCTCTTTTTTCTTCATTCACCTGGGACTTATGCAGGAATCAAAAGATGTGGATAACCTAATCAAGGGGAGGATTTTTCAGCTATGTATCAAGTAACCAGTTACAGGTAGTTAGCCGTGTTGGTCTGCCATAGTGAAAACAAAATAAAAAAATAGAAAATTCCTTCCAGTAGCACCTTAGACACCAACTAAGTTTGTTCTTGGTATGAGCTTTCGTGTGCATGCACACTTCTTCAGATACTTCTTCAGATCGAGTAACCATTCCTGCACTTGTGGGTGGCAGGATCTAGCATCAATACAGGTTGAAAGCAGCATGTTGAGGGTGAAAAATAATGAAGGTGGACTGAGAAAAAGTAATTTTTGAGCTACAAATGGGTAAATGTGTATGGATCCTCCGTCATCTTTAGTGAAGGAGTAAGTAGTCCATCCTTGCTGTCCAAGCAGCTGTGCCCATTACTTTTGCTATGTTCTGTGTGAGTAAACATAACTTTGAAGCAGTCTCTGCATGGGCCTTATTTGCCAAAGTTTAGAGGTATAATTGAACTTTGTATTCATTTGTTTTGTTTACTTTCTCATATAATTAGCAAACTTATTAAAAGGGAGATACAAATAAACTTGGCGCCAATTACACGCGAGAATAATTGGATTTTATTAATCCAGGAACTCAATCAATTTAAGCATTGCTTCTCCCGCCTAAGACAACTCATTATTTTTCATGATAATTAATCAGAAATACTAATGGACCTCTTTGAAACGGGCCTTTTCATTCATCAGCCTGAATGGGAAGCCCCTTAATGGCCCATTGCTACTTTGGGGAAATAGTTTCGCTTCAAAATTAATTTCAGTTTCCCTGAACAAGTAGTCAACTTTCAAACTAACAGCAGTTTCTCTGACTGGAGGATCAAATATCAACAGGTCTTTTGATTGGTTCATTTCCAGAACTGATTGAACTTGCTGTTTTATTTTGAAGTTCAGCATTTATATAGTACTTAAGGGTATAGTAAATTCTTCACATATATTAGGTCAGAAGCCCCTTTAAACAACCCTGTCATGTAGGCTGGTAATATTACAGTGGTACCTCGGGTTAAGAATTTAATTTGTTCTGGAGGTCCGTTCTTAACCTGAAACTGTTCTTAACCTGAGGTACCACTTTAGCTAATGGGGCCTCCTGCTGCCGCCACACGATTTCTGTTCTCATCCTGAAGCAAAGTTCTTAACCCGAGGTACTATTTCTGGGTTAGTGAAGTCTGTAACCTGAAGCATCTGTAACCTGAAGCGTCTGTAACCCGAGGTACTACTGTATATGCATATTGGAGGACAGAGGGGGATTGAGGCTAAAAGACCAGCAATTAGCCTAAAGTCATAGTGGTGGATGTCAGACAGGGGTGTTTATAAGCCCCTTGGCTGCCCGGGGCGGGAAGCCAAGAGGCACCCCTGGGGACGGGGCATTGCAGCGTGTGCATGCGTCATGGCATCATGATGCCCATGCACAGTGCGGCACCCTCCCCCCAGGGATGCCAGGTGGTGGCTCCTGCATCTGCAGGGGGAAAAAAGGGAAGCAAAGTGGGCGCTTGAACACTTTGCTTCCTTTTTTCTCCCTTTTCGGCACTGGCTGGGCTGCTGGAAAAAGCCGCTGGGAGGGGGGGGGAAGGGAAGCAGAGCAGGCGCGTTCAAGTGCCTGCTTTGCCTCCCCTTTTTCTACCTTCCAGCGCCTTTTTTTCTGCACGAGGGGTGGGCCAGCGAGGAGGGGGCGTCATGCCAGCGCCAGGCGAGGAGGGGGCGTCATGCCAGCGACAAGCGTGATGCCCCCTCCTCGCTAGCCTGCCCCTTGTGCAGAAAAAAAGCCGCTGGAAGGGGGAAAAGGTGGCATGCTCCCATTCGGGGGCCCGCCGGGCGGGGCGGGGTAGGGAGGGGGCGGCCAAAGTATCATCCCCCTCCCCTGGAACCCGGGGCAGTCCGCCCCCGCCCCCTTGCTCCGCCCCTGATGTCAAATATAACCCGGGGGACTATAAAGATTATATCCAACAGCCTTTTCAGATATTAGCCTTAGGTGTATTATTTGTACCTTGTTTGTTTTAATGACTGTCCAAGCAAGGGTATGCAAAATGATCATCCAGCTATAATTATAAAGGCACAAAATCAATGCAGAATTTACAGTTAGGGAGGAATGCCAATTTGTAATCCCACTTGATGCAAGGCCATACCCCCTTTTGACTTTTCTTCTTATACTGAGGGGGTCTCTGGATTGGTGATAGGTCAGTGTTCAACTAAATATGATGGTAGTGCAAAGACATTTTGACATGCATTGTAACTTTCTCACTCTTTCCTCTCCCTTCATACCTCTTCATCCCATTAAATCTGCGCTAGAGGCTTCGTAGAGCCACAGAGGGAGAGTCTGCAGGATAGGAGACTGTGAGGAAGATACAGCTAAAACCCATTGCACTAGCGCAACTGCTTAGCTGGATACTACCCGCAATGTTCACTCAGAAGTACTCAGACTATACAGGTGGGTGGGTAGACAGCAATTTTCTTCATTTTTGTGGTAAATTTGGTCCAGAAAGCAAGTAAGCAGTGGTGCAGTTAGGCGGTTTTGGACTCTGGACTTAATGGTCTTATAGACCATCCTGTTTTAGATGGTAACATATATCTCCACCCCCATCATTCAGCCCGGACACTGAGATCCAGCTCCGAGGCCCTTCTGGTGGTTCCTTCACTGAGAGAAGTGAGGTTACAGGGTACCAGGCAGAGAGCCTTCTCGGTAGTGGCACCCGCCCTGTGGAAAGTCCTCCCACCAGATGTCAAAGAGAGAAACAGCTACCAGACTTTTAGAAGACATCTGAAGGCAGCCCTGTTTAGGGAAGCTTTTAATGTTTGATTTTTTATTATTATTATTATTATTATTATTATTATTATTATTATTATTATGTTGGGAGTCACACAGAGTGGCTGGGGAAACCCAGCCAGATGAACATGGGGTAAATTAATGATGATGATGATGATGATGTCTCTTCTTTCAAAATGGAGTAAACCATTTGGGAACTCATTGACTCATTCTGCTGAGCAGGAGAAGAACCATTGGATTTTACCATTATTAATAATTGAATTCGTATACCACCCTTCATCCATAGAGCTCAGGACAGTTCGCAGCATAAATATACAAGGCAAAAACACAGAGTACATAATAAAAAACAAGATCAAAAACAAAACAATAACCCCTCCCTCCCCAGCATCTTCAGGTAGGCTTGGGAGATACCCTGTCTGAAATCCTTAAGAACAATTTCCAGTGAGTGAAAGCAGTACATGTGCCAACGGTTTAACTTGATAGAAGCCAGCTTCCTGGTTTCCCTGGACGTCTGCCCCCAAATACTACCCTGACGTCACTACTGCTTCATTCCAAGCCAGAGCATCTTCTGCTTTTGGCTCTGAAGGTTGAATTCCTGGAAGAAAACCAAATAAATGCAACAAAAAGGAAAGAGCATCTCATCAAGCAGTAATTAATATCATTGGGTCAGCAGCATGCCTGGAAGCAAAAATCCCATGTGGCAAGTGACAGCTTTCCAAGTCACATATATTTCAGATTAGATCCTTGCCACTATTAGTGCTGTCTTCAGCCATCTGGTTTTGGGGGCGGGAGAACATATCTGCAACATTTTTTTAAAAAAACTCTTTCTAATATTAAATGTTCCTTTCACATTCTTATTATAGTAAAGGGGGTTCAAATTCACAATGGATGCAGAAATGGTAGGGGAGAAATACCAGTCATTGTTATCATGAACCATGTTGGGACTTGGTCAGTGAAGTGAAACTATTATTGGAGTTCTCTCATATTTTAAATTACAAATTGCCTTCACAGTAGTAGCCATTTTTTAAACTGCTAAACTGCACTGGAAAATTAACTGGTTGTGTCCTTCATGGATTTGTCCAATCCCCTTTTAAAGCCATCCAAGTTGGTGGCCATCACCGTCTCCTGTGGGAGCAAATTCCTTAGTTTGACTATGCACTGCATGAAGAAGTAAATATTAGTTCACAAAGTGTACTAATCCCTTTTTCTGTCTAAAATAGATCCAGGCAATACACAATAAAGTGCACTTTTAGGCTACAATCCTAGGCATGCTTACTCAGAAGTAAGTCATACTGAATTCAATGGTGCTTACCCTCAAGTAAGTGGGGTTAGGACTGCAGTCTTTGTGTTCCAGGGATCACATGAACTGACCTTCCATTTTGGACTGTTCAGGTTTGAGGGATAGACAATGGCTAAGTTTAAATTAGGTGGGCACGAATCTGAGACCTTGTAACCAGAGCAATAGCCTGAAAAATCGGGACAGATGAGTTTCTTTTTTCATGTCAGCAGGCAATATAGACAACTGCAACCTTGTAACTGCAGACTTCAACACATGTGAGTTCAGCTGTCTATTTTCTTCCACTGGGCAGCAGCAAAATACTTATGGGTGGGTTTCAAAAGGATGTTGTGCTTTTGAGAGCACAAAGGTCCATAGGTCAGCATGGAGTTCGGACCATGCAATAGCAGAAAAAGTAAAATATGTCAGAAGGCAAAATATCAGGAGTACATATTTGCCCCTTCGCATTACCAAATTTAAGTAGTTTGCCCTTTAGAGACAATGCAAAAAAAGTTGTTCATAACCAAAGGAGAGTTCAGTGAATTATGGAATACTCTGTCAGCTATGTTCAAAAATACATTCATCTTTCTACTTAGCAGTTGCTATGGCAGCAACATTTGGAGGGGGTGCTCTCTTTGCTCAGCATGACAAAAGTGTGCTTTTAGTTTCTCCCAGTTTACTCGGGTGATTTTGATTGTTCAGTTTTCTTTCCTGAAACGGGTTTTTATTATGCTTAATCCCTCCTGCATGTTCTGTCTAGTGATGGGAAAGCTCCCTTCTACTCTGTTTGGAATCAGCTCAGTAATTACAAATTTTCTTGGCGAACATTCAGAGAGCAAGAAAGCTCATCCGATTTCTAAGAGTTCTCTTTCAGCACAGCATCTTGGTACAAATGCTCTGATGCCGCCACGTGGAAGTGCCTTATTATATCGCCCCCTGGGACCCGTAGTGCCGAGTTGCACCAGCAACTGTAGGGGAGACACTTGATAATTCAACAGCCTTCTTCCCTCTCCCAGACAATCGTAATAAGAGAATGTCTTGATGTGTATAAGGGAGTCTAACATAAAAAGGGTTGCAAGAAACAACTGAGAGAATTGTCCTATATTCAGGAAAATATTTGCCAATAAAACATCTACTTGGTTTGGCAGTCTAGTCCCACACTTCACATCAATCAGTTAGAGTTTCTGATCATGACCTTGAACTTTTGGGTCGGCACCTACAAAGCAGATGACTGCATCGTCCACTTAGTACACATCAAGCTATAAGAAATCCCCTCAAAACTAAAGACATTTTGTGCAAGTGGATAGAGAATGTGCTGCTGAGCATGGACTGCAGCAGCACAGAATCCCAATTTTCATTGCAAGTGAGAAAAGAACTGTGGGGAAAATGCCACTTAATTCATAATACAGAAGAGTTTCATGAGCTCTGCTGTTCCTATTCTGAACTAGGCAATTACAAACGCTATGGACATCTTAGCTCTGTCTCACATTTGGTGATATTACTTTTCTTTTCCTGGAAAGGCACTTCACATTGAGATGGTTTTCTGATGCTTATTGATCATCACAAAGCCACCTGTGTCAGTTGCTCATGGACTTCAAGAACTTGACCTCAGATCAAGGAGTTCTGGTTGCTTAGGGGCATCTCTAGATGGGTCTTTTAATGTGGATGCATTCTGTAACTCACCACTGAAGCATTAACAAGGAATTCAAGGTAATTTTTTTTGTATCACAGCCTTATTCGTTTCATGATGCTTTCCAAGTTACTGCACGATCCCCCAAAGTGCCCAAGCAACCAGATCATGTTTCAGAGAAGGAACAATTACACCGTTCCCCCTCAAAAAAAGAAAATCCCTATTGTGAGGCCTCCTTTGCTGAAGTCCCCTGCATCTATATTCCCCCCCCCTTGAAAAAAGCTGCTCCCCAGAGTTTAGCGCAACCTTTGGAAAAGAATAGAATGTGGTGCTAGGTCTGAAGGGCGAGAAAACTGACAGAAAGTGGTTTAGCTTTATGGTTACCAAGAGATGCATACCTCTTTGGAAACAGCTTTGAGTTTTTAGTACAAGCAAGCAGTATATAATTTTTGTTAAATAAATAAATAAATAAATAAATAAATAAATAAATATTTTGAGCCTTGAAGGATGAACACCCACTATCTATTACACAATAGTCTTAAAAGACTTGCTACATTTGAACACATTTCTTATAAATGTCGACTTTGTGTGGAAACCTGTTTAGACATATGGATAGCATATGTCAGTTTAGATATTTGAACTATTATGGATGTATTGATATCTTTATTTTTTTAATGTGAGCTGCTTGGATTTCTCCTCTCCCTCTTTTTCTCTCTCACTTCTTAAGTTTATTTTAAAATAAAAATTAAACAGAAATTGAGGCATCTTCAGGGAATCTGGGGTCCTGGTCTTTGCTCTGTTCAGTCTTTTCTCCTCTCCCTCACCTCCTGCCAAGGATGCAACCTAAGAGAATTTTGATTTTTTTACAAATTCATGCTCTTCAGTATGAGGGAAAAAGCAATGACATTTTCTGGTAATAGAATAACTTTAAAATGGTGGGAAACTGTGCTGCACTCATTGAGGATCAATATCTAAGTTAAATAGCTTTAAAATCAGCAGGAGCAATTAGGCTTATAAAAATTGTTAAAGTTATTAGATTTGAAAGGTTTCACTTCTCAGGATACAAATCCAATAGCTGGCAACTTAAATATTTTAGCATTTGCTTAGATGACAGCCAAATACTTGACCGCAATATCTAAAACTTCGATCTGTATACAATGAATATTCTTGCAGGAACTTACTGAGTTTAGGAAGAATAATAAGGAAGCCTATAATAACAGTGAAGCCTAGAAAAGCAGATGGAACTGCTACATTTCCTAAACTATTCAAGATTAAAGCTTATGGGCTTGTTTCTTGATTCAAAGTATGCTTGCCCTTCCAGCCATACCCATTTAAAATCCTGTCCTGATCTCGGTGGGTGATTGAAATCCATATTCTAGTTTAGTTGTCTTGTGCAGTTCATGTTATCTTATAAGTGAAAAATGCAATACAGTATACAGAATTTCCATGAAACTGTAGAAATCAAGGCCAAATAAAATAAAATAAAGCAACAAGCTACATTTGATGCTGCTATGCATCCCACCAGCTGTAGCTTAACTACTGCCACAGATACCACATATTTATATGTTTGTTCCCATTGGGTAGGTGGCAATTAGGATAGTCATATAAGAGCCCACTTCTACATGCATCTATGTCTGCAATTTCACTTTGACATAATTGGTAATGCTATCTATTCCAGGCATACTGTTGCTGACCATGTGCAAGGGTCAGGGCCCATGAGGTGAGGTGAGGCAGTCATCTCAGGCGGCTCATAATCTGGTGAACTGGGATCACGTCTCCGCTCCTCCACATGCAGCTGCTGGGTGACCTTGGGCTAGTCACACTTCTTTGAAGTCTCTCAGCTCACAGAGTGTTTGTTGTGGGGGAGGAAGGAGATTGTTAGCTGCTTTGAGACTCCTTAAGGGGAGTGAAAGATGATCCCATCAAGTCCAAACTGCTCCTCCTCCTCCTCCTCCTCCTCCTCCTCTTCCCACTTTGAAGGGGTGGCTGTGGAAGATAAGGCAGGAGTTGTGGGGACGGGCGGGCAATACTATCTGTTTTACTGCCTGAAGTGGCAAAATGCCCTGGGCTGGCCTTGGCAAGAGTTCATGTTAAATGTTCTGCTTGGTGCTTTTGCAGTGGCTGCTTCCAGACTTTAGAACTCCCTCCCTAGGGAAGCTAGACTAGCTCTCTCCTTGTTGTCCTTCCACCAACAGGTGAAGACTTTTTTTCATTCCAACAGTCATTTGGAGCTGACTGCTTTTGATGAAAAGGCTGGTGTCGTGCTGTTTTTATTGTACGGTTTTAGCAGATTACACACACACACACACACACACACACACACACACCATATTTTTCCATGTATAAGACGATATTTTCCCCTTAGAAATAATAGGCAATAATTGCTGGTTGTCTTATAAACAGATAGCAGAGGGGGGATGGGCGACTGGTGGCAGCAGCCAGCCGAAGATTGGCATTGGCGATTGGTTGTGTGATTGGTTGCTGCGGTAAGACCTGCAGACGAGTGGCTGCAGTGCTGCAGCAATTGGGAGGGCTATTTACGGCATTGGTGAGGCGTGCGCAGTGGCGTAGGAAGGTGGAGGCGTTGATAGTGTCATGCCCCCATTCCAGCTGGTTCCAGCCTGGAGGGGGGGGTGACACTCGGCGCCACCCCCTGCAACTCCCAAGCCGCCGCCCGGCACCACCTCTGTGCAGCGGCTGCTCACGCAGCAACTCTCTGCTTGTGAGTTTTATGAGTTGCCACACTGATGGGGTGCCGCTCATGCCTGGAATCCGGGACGGACTGTGCAAGTCCGGAATCCCACACGGACTGATATGTGCGCACTTGCACAGTCCGTCCCGGATGCCAGGCATCAGCAACCACCACTCGGACAGACTGAGGCCTTGCGAGTTGCCGTGCAAGCAGCCGCCACATGGATGTCACGATGCATGCGCGCTACGGAGCGGCACCCCGCCCCCTTTGTAAAAAGAGCAGAAGCTTTTCTTTTGGGAAGTATAGGGACAGAAGTACCTAAACTGTATAGAAACCTATTCATGGACTACAGCGGCTACTACAGCGGCAAGAATGTTACTCGCCCCAAAATGGAAAGAAGCAGAAGTCCCAGCAAAGGAAGAATGGATACAAAAACTTATGGAATATGCAGAAATGGCGAAACTTACCGGAAGAATAAGAAATCAAGATAACAAACTTTTTATAAAAGAATGGAAATGGTTTATTGAATATTTACAGATAAATTGTAAACAGATAAAAACATTTGCAGGATTATTGTAATAATAAGAGTATATATTTAAAGAAGATGAATAAATGAGCAAATTAGGGTAATTTGTATATGCAGAAGATATTAAAAATAAATTTAAGGAACCGCAGAAAGAAGGGGAAGGAAGTCAAGTTTCAAAATGTCAAAATGATTGTAAAATTAATGAAATGTATAAAATTAGTGAAATGTATAAACTTGAAGAGTATAAATAAAATTTTAAATTTTAAAAAGAAAGAAAGAAAGAGAAAGAAAGAAAGAAAGACAATTTCCAGCTAGTTTCTGAGAATGAATCTGGATGTCACACGGTGTTCTTCCACCAGAACAATCCTCACTGCCTTCCACAGACCACAATATATTTGGTTAGCATCTGTCTGCAGAGGTTGAACAAAGGATTATTCATTCAGTCTGTATCAAATTCAGATTCCTTTTTAACTAGGAAACAATCTCTGAATTACCTAAGCATTCCATTAGCCTATCTGGATGTTTCTTCGTTTGAAATGATGGTTTTGTAGTTGAAGATACACAATCACAGTAATGTTACACATATTGTGGGAAAGTGAGCCATCAGCTGCATTTACACAGTACTGAAGAGAAAGCTGGATATGGATGGGAATGCCAGTGTGTCTGAGGTGGCTCTGTATTATTAAAATATTACATTATCTTGTCCATCTTCTTAACTCTTGACAGCAAAGTTGGATCATTGCTATGGCACTGTTTCCAGCATCTGTCTTTGAAATCAGTGCAATGTTCAGCATATCCGCTTCCTCTTGTTTGTACCTCACAGCCTCTGGGGTGTGAAGTTGGAAGAAAAATCTATATCAATTTCAAATAAGTCCCAGCTGCCTGCTATGAAAATAAACTACCTTTGATGTTATTTCTATAATATGCATTGATCTACAACAAAAGCAGTTTCATACAATGTTTGGCTCTGTGCAGCCATTTGTATTGCCCTCTTTTGACACCCAAAAAATCCTTCACGCTAAGAGCAACTTCACGGCTACCTAGCTAAACCTATGTCCGTTGCCTTCAACTAATATTGCAAGTACTGCTAAACTGTCGACAGTCCTTATTTGGAACATATATGACCCCTGTTAGGTTGAAACTCTGTGCACACTTCTTTCTTTGTAAGCCCAACTGAGAAGACTGCGTAAAAAGTGTGCCCTAAAATGTGCCCATCAAAAATAGACTGTCTATGGTCAGAACATCACAAGATCCCTCTCCTTCAACAGTTGCACTCCCCCTTTCTCAATCATAACTCAGAAGAAAAGCTGAAAGAGAGGGTGATTTTAGCAGAATGTTTGTTGTGTCGTTAATAACTGGAGGCGAGAATCAGGTACAACATCTCTTTATTTCGGAAACAGGGAAGAGCCAGCGAGGAATGGAGAAAACTGGGGTTTATATAATAACAGTCATCTAGTAGGGAGAAGATACATTTTGGCGGGAACCAATGGCACGGATTCCCTCCCGTGGAAACCAATCTGGCAGAGGATCCAAATCCTGCTCCCTGAATCAGCAAATGATTGCCGTTCCTGCTGTAACTTGTACATTCAAAAAAGGTCTGTAATACAACACAATACAGTGGTGCCCCGCTAGACGAAAATAATTCGTTCTGCGAGTATTTTCGTCTAGCGGGTTTTTCGTCTAGCGAAGCGGCAATGCAAACCACGGGTTTCGCTAGACGAAAAAAAAAATCGTCTTGCGAGGCAGCCCCATAGACAAATTCGTCTTGCGGGGCAGCCTTCCGCTAGATGAATGCCTTCGTCTAGCGAGTTTTTCGTCTAGCGAGGCATTCGTCTAGCGGGGCACCACTGTACTCTATATTAAACATCTTGACTGTGTTATTACTTAATACACAAAGTTGTAAAAATATGCATTTTTATATTCCAAATTAGCATTTTCCCCATGATAGATTAGAATAATGCAGTCCTGCCTGCATTTAAAAAATAAAATAAAATTAGCATCCACCCATAAGGGCAATTACATTTATTTAAACTTGTACAGTGAACAAGACACACGAGTGATTCTCCCTCTCTGGGTAGAGTAAATTAACAAATCCATATGTGCTAGCACCCTGCTCCTCCATTATTGTCCACATTCTTATAACTGGGATTATGAAGTGGTGTTTTTTTTGGGGGGGGGGCTTCCAGAGCTAGAATCGCAGCTCAGCATTGTTTGGCACCTGACAAGGCCACACCTGAGAAAGGGCCCACTGCTAACCCTGGAGGCCCCAATACTATGCTGTTGTTCCTTTCCCTTTTTGCTATCCCCTCCAAGCAAAGAGGGACGCGGGTGGTGCTGTGGGTTGAACTACAGAGCCTAGGGCTTGCTGATTAGAAGGTGAGCGGTTCGAATCCCGGCGACAGGTTGATCTCCCGTTGCTTGGTCCCTGCTCCTGCCAACCTAGCAGTTTGAAAGCACGTCAAAGTGCAAGTAGATAAATAGGTACCACTCCGGTGGGAAGGTAAACACCATTTCCATGTGCTGCTCTGGTTCACCAGAAGCGGCTTAGTCATGCTGGTCACAGAAGCTGTACGCCGGCTCCCTCGGTCAATAAAGCGAGATGAGTGCCGCATCCTCAGAGTCTTCCACAACTGGACCTAATGGTCAGGGGTCCCTTTACCTTTTACCAAGCAAAGAAGAGCACTCTCCCCTCTAATGGTTTCCAGCAACTAGTATTCAATAGCATTACTGCTTCCAAATGTGGAGGTAAAGCATAGCTTTATGGATGGCTAGTAGCCATCGATAAACTTATCCTACCTTTGTGGGTGGGGAAGGGATTATGGTTGCTTTTGCTTTTGTCCTTGTTTTCATTATGTATTTTGTGCTTTTATATTGTATTTTTATGCTGTGAGGTATCTGGATGGTCACTGTGAGAACAAGATGCTGATGGGGCATCCATCTGGCTGAGCAGGTTATTCTGTTTTTAACAGCTATGGCATTTTTAAGATGGCAGAGCTTTCCAGGTTGTCATATTGTATGCAAACTGCCCCAAGATCTATGGATGAAGGGCGGTATACAAATTTTAAAAATAAAATAAAAACCGAATTTGCCCAATCCTCTATTGAAGCCATCCAAGTTGATGGCCTTCGCTGCCTTCTGTTGGAATGAGTTCCATCGTTAAACTGTGCACTGCATTAATAAGTCCTTTATTTTATAAAATAAAATAAAATAAAATAAAGCTTCACTGAATGTCCATGAGTTCTACAGAAATTCACAAAACAGCAACTTACTAGGGCTTACTTGGTTTAAGATGAGGAAATGGCTCCATGTATGCCTTTTATTTAAATGACAACTTGCATCCTACAGTGACGGTATACAGAGATCTATATGTATATCACCATATTGACCATATGCTATGTACTGCATATGGATGAAGATTGATTCAGAGCATATTTCTTCCAACTTTACTAAAAAAAGGGGGGGGGGATGCTTTAAGGGAGGAGGGGATGCATAGAAAAATCTAATGTTTCAGAGTCCTGGATAATTTGCGATTGCTTTTTGATATGCTGTACATTGGCCGTTCCCACTGCCAAAGTGAAAACCTGAAATAACAAGTTCCTCTGAAACATGAGGTATCGTGGAAACCACACATGCAAATGAAAACTGCCCCCAAAAGTTAAGTGTTTCCTCCAGCCATCCCACTGTAGGTTCCACCCACTGATTTGCTGATTGAAAGGTCATCATCAGAAGTTGTCAGAACTCTGAAAGAAGAAGAGGGTGAAAAACAGATGGCAGAACAGGGAAGAAAAATAGCATTCAAAATATTCCTCCCTCCCCCCCTCCACCCCAAAGACAGTTGACAGATCAGCTTTTATGCCATCTATACATAAATCGTGCTTTGAAGTGCTTAGATATTTCCTGCCTAATTGGGTGACAAAGTTCATTATCATTCTCATAGTCCCCACTTTGTCTTCCATTTTATATCTATATCTCCCCTCCCAGTAACATTGATTGTTATCTGGAAATTGCTGCAATGACTTTCCCATAGGCAAGTTCCGCCTTTTGGAGTGCAAAACATTCTCTCTTCCTTTTTATTATATATTTTTTTTGATTTTCCAAAGATTTAGGCTAAAGTGCCTTTTTTGTTGTTTGTCATTGTAAGCCTCAGCCTTCCCCACTCCAAGCGAAATATCATTGGAGTTATCTTTTAATTCAGAAATGCCAAAGGGTACAAGCGTGATGTGACTGGAATTGTCATGCCTTTCGCAGACACCTCCCTTAATACCTCCATCCCCTATGTCTCCCTCCCAACCCAAGAAAGGAAGGAAGAGAAGGAAACTGCAACCTCAAAAAGAAAGCTGCAAATATGCACAACTCAAAAACTGGTGTGCATAGGACCAATGAGGGGAAAGCTTGTTTCCAATAAAGGATTGACCTACCTAAACTACATGCAAAGAGATTCTGCAGGAACAATCCTCTACATTCAGGAGCAGGACTTAAGTTATACTTTAGATCTGCTATTGTGCCTTTTAACTTTGGGCAGGTCTTATTTAAGCTAGAGACAATCACTAGGTATTTCCTGTCAAAACAGCTGGATAAGAATTGGCAACATGTGAGAACTTCAGAAGATCACCTTGTTAGAATGTTTTGAGCGAAAGCTCGTGGCAATTGATTTGAAAGCATTTTATGTGAAACCATGTGATTTGTATCGATAGTTACTAAAAGAGTTATCTGACTGGAAATCCATGCCTAAAATTGAGCAGCGCATTACCTCTATGCCACCAGAATAACTAAAAGTATCAATAAAGATAAGGCAGAAGAGTCTTCTGAAGACAAAATGACTAATGCTGAACAAAATGGCATTTGCTACCATTTGGCACTTCATAAGAAAGAGCAGTAGCCTGATCCTGCAAGGCACTGCCCAGAGACTGCAGCTTATAAGACCTGGATCACCTGCCACTCAGGGGGGAAGGAAGGGGGTGCGGTGGGGGCGGGTCGCCCCAGGTGTCACCACTGGAGGGGTGACAAAATGCCGGGTGGCACACATCGCGGGGCCTTCAGCGTGCCCACAGCCTCCACGCTGCCCCAAAAGGTCCGTCCACCGCCTCCTTTTCTGCTGTAGGGCAGCTGAGCGGGAGGAGGCAGGCCGACTCATCGGAGGTCCAGCGGAATGTCCTCCCCCGGCTGGCCCCGCCCCATGAGCAGCTGGCCCCACCCCTGGGTGCCCCAGGCGCCCAATTGGCTTGCTCCACCACTGCTACCACTGGCATGGTTGAGCAACAGTTGCACTTCCTGCAAAGCAAAATTGTCTCATGCAGTTTGTTTTAAATTAGGGCTTCAACGTTTATTTGTCAATTAGATTGCGGTTGTTGGGCTGCATCTAAAGGTGTTCACATCTACATGGGGGGGAATCACACAAGTAGAGGAAATGACTTGATTCTTTTTAAGTAACCACTATCCAGCTGGGTAGGATGGTAAGGTAAAGGTAAAGTGACCCCTGACCATTAGGTCCAGTCGCGGACGACTCTGGGGTTGCGGCGCTCATCTCACTATAGGCCGAGGGAGCTGGCATACAGCTTCCGGGTCATGTGGCCAGCATGACTAAGCCGCTTCTGGTGAACCAGAGCAGCGCACGGAAACACCGTTTACCTTCCCACCAGAGCGGTACCTATTTATCTACTTGCACTTTGACGTGCTTTTGAACTGCTAGGTGGGCAGGAGCTGGGACCAAGCAACGGGAGCTCAACCTGTCGCCGGGATTCGAACCGCTCACCTTCTAATCAGCAAGCCCTAGGCTCTATAGTTCAACCCACAGCACCACCCGCGTCCCTCTTTGCTTGGAGGGGATAGCAAAAAGGGAAAGGAACAACAAAGCAGCGCACGGAAACACCGTTTATCTTCCCACCAGAGCGGTACCTATTTATCTACTTGCACTTTGACGTGCTTTTGCACTGCTAGGTGGGCAGGAGCTGGGACCAAGCAACGGGAGCTCACCCCATCACGGGGATTCAAACCGCCAACCTTCTGATCAGCAAGCCCTAGGCTCTGTGTTTTAACCCACAGCGCCACCTGCGTCCCTAGGGGGGTAGGATGGTAGTAAGCTCTAAATGGGGAGGGGAGGGATAAAGGCATTTTAAATTATTTGGCTAAGATGCAGTAGACCCTTTAAAAACATGTCAATTATTGCACTTTATCATATTTAAACTTTTCATGCTTTAAAATGTCAAACAACATATTTTTAAGAAATGCTACATGTTAGGGAGCTACACAATATGTTACTATTACTATGCACCTGCATGTTCTCAGTTTGGAACATTTATTTCTGCAGTCCATGGGATTTGCAATGCAATTACTGCATTTTTCTGTGTATAATACACTCGCATGTATAAGACGGCCCTTATTTTTTTAAATGTAAAATTAAGAAATTTAGTTGTTTAACATTTTTTGGGGTGGGGGAGGTCACTTCCGCCAATTGCTCACCCGCCTGCCTGCAACTGCCGATCTCTTGCCACAGCCACTGCCAATCACACACCTCGTTGCAGCTGCCGATTGTCTGCCTGCTCACCACTACCAACAGCCCATCCACCCACTTGCCATAGCCGCAGCCACCAATTGCCTGCCACCAATTGCCTATTTTTATTTAGCAAAAAACATCGTCTTAAGATGGAAAAATACAGTACAAATTATAATGGTTTGTAATCCAAAAGACATCTTTTTTGAGTTCAGAGTGCTTAGCTAGCCCCTTGTATTGTCGAGCTTCACAATAACTGAGTGCTGTATGTAAGCAGTATTATCTCCATTCTGCAGAGTGTGGATTGAGTTGGATAGAAGATCACGATTCATAATATGTATGTATGCATGTATTTACTAACTATAGAAGCTGTTGCTGTACACAGAATGATAAGCATCCATCATCTTGTGCAAAATGCATGCTAGAACACCTTTCTGTTATGTTGACCACCAGGGGCATAATTTGCCCCCCACATTAAGGGGGCATGGTCACATGATGTGTCATGTGACATGTCATGTGATGCCGGGTGGGGGCAGGACACATGGAGGGCGATCTTTGTGCTTGCTTCTCCCATCTCCTGCCTAGCTGCCAGGCTGCCGGGTGGAGGCTGGGGCTGAGGTACATGAAGGGCAACCAGCGGTGGCAGGGGGGTGGCTCCCTCAACACTGGGCAGTGCAGCCCCTTGCCCCAAAATATTAGGAGGCTGGAGCCCTTTGCATCCCTATACCCAGTGCCCCTGTTGACTATGCAACATAGTGAAGACTTTTAAAGCACATAACTACCTCTCCCCAGCATGTTGGCAACTGTAGTCTCCATCCCACAGAGCTACAGTTCCCACACACTAGAAAAGGAGATAAATAAATCACCTTAAAATCTAGCTTTGTATTGGAACACAAACTTCGTTTGTCACAGGGAGTGTCCCTTTTTTTTGCTAGCATGTAAAAAAGTGCAAAAGAAGAAAGGGCATCTTTAAGCAAGATGGAGGAGGGCAGTATCAGGGAAAGTTGCATTTCTCTGTAGACTTACAAGGGAGCACTCCCTATGGACATGACAGGACTTACTTCTAAGAAATGTGCAAGATTGTTCTGCAATAGTACTATCAGATGACACACCATCAGCTTACAGCAGGTGAAAGAAACATAACAATCTAATGGGATTGTTACCTGGTGAAGTACCCCCCAAATACTTGCCCCGTCTTTTTCATTCCTGTGCAACTCTTCAAGGCAAATGAAACATCTAGTGTATAAAACAGCGAATGCTCCAGAAGAGCAAGGCACCATGTTTGTCAGTGGTAAAACTCCTGTGAAATAGGGTCTTGAAAGCATGAATAAAATATTTATTGCTGCTGTGATTTTTACAAGCAGAACCTTCCTAACCACTTAAGCTGGAGAAGCACACCACAGCGGCTTGAGCCAATGCAGCTAAAGGGGAATCTCTTGCTTTGTAAATACTGCCAGCACCCCATCTTTGAGTGTTACTATGGGGGGAGATGCAGAGATGTGCTTCCAATCGCAGATTGTCAAAATGTGGTGACACTATGGAAGAAGCAAGAAGCAACAATGAATACCTTGTACTAGACCTGTGGTTGCTGTTTGCAATGTTTGATGTTTTATCGTGTTTTTAGTATTCTGTTGGGAGCTGCCCAGAGTGCTTGGGGAAACCCAGCCAGATGGGTGGGGTAATAATAATAATAGTAGTAGTAGTAGTAGTAGTAGTAGTAGTAGTAGTAGATGATGATGTCAGCTGAGATAGTTGAGCCTGATATCAGATGCTTTGGAAGTGAACTGCTGAATAACATAATTTGGATCTTAGAAGATGTACAAGTTAATCAGTTTTGTATTGTCAGAGAAGTTGTTTCACTCCAAATGAGGGCAATATCCAGTTATAAACCCTCTGAAATCAATGGACATAAGTAACTTGTCCATTGATTTCAATGGGTCTACTTTGAATAAAGATTAGTTTGATATTTCCCAGCAACTTTAATATGTTTGTTCCAATTCTATTGGGCAGTTGTCAATGTATTTATAAATTTCATGGATGTATTTCATAGAATCATAGAGTTGGAAAGGGACCATGAGGGTTATCTAGTCCTGCATTGCAGGAATCTGTTGCCCAGCGTGGGGCTTGAACCCATGACCCTGAGAGTAAGACTCTCATCCTCCACCAACTAAGCTATAGTATCAGTAGTTTTTATTTCAGTTTTACTTTTGATAGGTAAGTCGTACTTGCAGGCAGCAACACCTCAGCTTTGCAAGGCTTCTGATTCTCTATTGCAGGCAGAGTGTGAATTCCATCAGGTTTGCTGCCGCAGAAGCCGATGGGCTCCCTGAGACATTGTCCTCGAGATTATCACACAGCAAAACGGGGCCATCATCTGAAAGAGAAACTAGAGCTGGCACATTGAAATGCCACGATCTGGCAAACCCATGCTTTAGCAGTAGGTGTCCATCATTCTGAAACCACAGCCTAGGCACTGACACTCTCTCAAATAGCCTTGGAAATGGCATTTCAAATCAGGAAGCAATAGGTTGCCTACATCACTGCTGACGCATCAAGACATTGTGTACAAAGGTAAGCAATTTTGCACCATTTTCTGGCCCATTAAACGCGAAGCCAAAGCATCCAGACAGCACTTATGCAAGTTGTACTTCAGAAAAGAATACCATAGAATCGACACCACATCAAGGTGATAGACTGGATTAAATCCGCTCACATAGCCTAAGAGCTTTGCTTCAAATACAGCCCATATCTTTCCAGCAAGCCTTTCATTTAATTGATAGCAAGAAAGAAACAATCAATCAGGCATTCCATCCAGCATCGTTACCTGTCTGTCAAATAGTCAAAGTGTTTCATTAAGTGTATTGAGGAATATTAGCAGGCACAGACTGTACCACAGTTCCGATGACCCCAAAGAAAGCCAGCGCTGTAGACCATTCTCATACAAAGTATCTACTTAGGCTGACTTAATGATGCAAATCAACCACTTAATCAAACTATCATTAGTGACATAGCTTTATTCTGCGGATACATTGGTCTACAGCACTAATATCACATCTATCCCAAAATGCTGTTATCGGGAAGTTTATAACTCTGATTACAGTATGCTGAATATGAAAGGTTCTAAAATTATTTGGGGGGGAGAGATATCTTATGCAGTATAATGATCTTGACCTTGAGAAAGGGAAATGGAACTCTGTAGATTGCCATTTTCTCCTACTGGATTAAATATGACAAGAGACCTGTAGCCCAAGATGCAATGAGTTACTTAAGTTCTATATAATGCAATGAGTTACTTCTCTCTCTCTCTCTCTCTCTCTCTCTCTCTCTCTCTGTGTGTGTGTGTGTGTGTGTGTGTTGTCTAAGCTGCCCTTAGGGATGCTAGGGTGCCGTGCAATAAACATGGCAGTGAAATACAATAAAAGGATAGCAGAAATCAATCATAAAACAATAAAAGCTAAACAATAAAGAGAGTGGAGAAGAAACTAAAAACCAAAAAGCAGATAAAAGACAAATTAAAATGCCTGGGCAGACAAGAATGTCCTAATCAGGTATGAAAAATATTTCCACGCCCATACCAGTTGAGCCTCTTTGGGGTGGGTGTTCCAAAAGTGTGGCACCACAAAAAAAGATTCTCTTTTTCCTGTGTGCATAACACAAATCAGCAAGTGATGATGCATAGAGAAGGGCCTTTTAATTTAATGTGTGGCCTTTAAAACTGTGTGTGTGTGTGTGTGTGTGTATTGTTTTTGTTATTGTGGTGTGTATTTTGTGTTTTTATATTGTAAACTGCCCTGTGATTTCGAATGAAGGGCAGTACAGAAATTTAATAAATAATATAATATCCAGACACACAATTTGGTTATATTTACTATTGCATTTCTTTAATGTTTTACAGTGCTTAGCGTCTAAAAGTTTTTAATACTTTTTTTTTCTTTGTATGACTAAGGTGTTTTTTGCTCTGGGCTCCCTTGGAAGGAAGGGCGAGATACAAAACAAAGCAAAACAAAATGTCTCTCTTCCCCTTGTCTTCATTGCAAATTGTTGCATGTCAATGTCCCCACCCCTCCCATGATGAAATAAAACACAAGACACAATAAGTAAGGTTAAATGGGCAGGAAAAAGGCCACAACTTTATTGGTTACGGATGTTGAGCGGTATTGGCTTAGGCATTGGACCTAACCGACTATATCCGACTCCAGAACATCGTGCTGGCAGTCCGGGAAGGGTTAACCACTGATGGGAGAGCCCTGCTGCTGCACATCAGCTAGGGGCTCACCCTGTGATCACCGATATGGGGCGTGGCTTAGGCCCTCACCTTCCACGGCTCTGGACAGGGCCACACACCCCGGACTCCTTTAACGAAGTAGCCTTCAGCATTTGGGAGAGGTGATGGCCCAACCTCCCCCACACCTTCTAGCCTTCCCGAGATAATCCAATGCCTAACCGCCAAAACCAAAGTTGTGACGAATTGCTACGAGGTAGGCGAAAACCACCAGGCTGAAGCCAATTTGCCAAGTGGGAAAATTCCTACCAGGCCCCTCAACGGCGACCAACCGAGGTCCATAGCAAGGTCAAGGAAGAAAACTCAGCCTAAAGGGTGGGTGGGCAGGGGAAAACTGGATCAGCTGGGAGCCCAGGAGAAGAGGCCGAGCCCTGGCCATGTGCCCACTTAAATGCAGTAGGCACGCCCCTGCCGACTGCGCCAGTTGGCCAGTCAGGCAGGAACCGTGCCCAGGGCTCGGCCAATAAGGCCAGGGGATGAGGCCATCCCCTGTGCACATGGAGGGCTCATGCTGTCTGCAACCCCCCCTCCTTTCTAAGGGCGGAAGGTGCTTTGCTGTACCTCCTCAGCTCTTAACGTCACATCCTCACCAGCAACACAACAATTTTCTTCTTAAGCCCTTTGTGCAGGCTTTTCCTACCCCCTCTTTCTCATTGACCCTTTTCTCATCTCCCTGCCACCCTGATTCCATTTCTTTTTGCCCATCACCTCCTCCACCTTCTCTCCCTTTCCATGTTTGTCCCAGAAAAAAATAAATGAGGCATTAGCTATAGTTATAGCAATTAGACAAAAAAACTAATAAGTTTTCAAAGTAGATTTTTTAAACAAAATGATGTTACAAGGGCAGGCTGTTGATTATTTTGAATCACTTGCCCTTTACAATAAAGGAATAGGAGGAGGATCAAACGATTTTATACATCTATAATCACCAAGCTGCGGCTGACCGTCTTTAGATGCAGACCCGCCTAATTCACATGAGAGAAATTTAACTTTGAAGAGCACGTAGGTAGCTGAAGCCTCCCTCCCATTTACTACTTTGTGGTATTAGAAGTCACCTTGGATAAAAACATCCATTTGCAGGTGTTAAAGCAATAAACAGAATGAACATTTAATGCTACCCATCTATGTGCCCACTGTCACTTAAAGTGTGCCCCACACATCCCAGTTCAGCTGAGAATGTGGTAGACCTGTGCTGAGATCTAGCACAGATACAGACTTAGCAATAGCACATACCTGTCCTTTCTCCATGAAGGTGAGCTGTTTGGAAAGACAAAATAAAAAATAAAAATAAATCCTTCCAGTAGCACCTTAGAGACCAACTAAGTTTGTTCTTGAATATTTTTTTATTTTTTATTTTGTTTTGACTATGGCAGACCAACATGGCTACCTACCTGTTTGGAAAGAGACAGCCATACTATTGTCTTCCTGCTTTAGATACAACCTCACTCAGCTCTTTTATTTGTGGCTTCCTGGAGATATGCAGTACTTGATCTGGTTGGATTAATCTGCCTACCTCCTCAACACAGTATAGTCCTTCTCCCATGAGCACACATTTCCAAGCACTTATGAAACGCCAAATGGGAGCCCATCTAATGGATGCTTTGCTAGTTAGCAAAGTTGGCCTGCCCATGAGGCAGCATGGAACACCCACTTCAGGTGGTGGAAGCACAGGAGATGGTTGTTTGCCCACCAGAGGGAGGCATTCTAGTGTGTGGAATTGCCACTCATCTTTCCTGCCCCCGGGCAGAGAAGCCAAGTAGCAACACTTTGCGGAATGCCCAAACTCCTTCTGAGATTGGTGACAGCTGTGCTGTTCCTGTGAACAGCACATTGCCACACAGCTTCCCCACCCTGGGCAGAGAAGCCAAGTGGCGATGCGTTCCAGAACACCCTGGCACTTGCTGAGTTCAGTGAGAGTCGGGGCATTCCGGCGGCGGAAGTGGTTGGGGGCAGGGGTGGCCACAGTGTTTTGGTGGGGTAGGGTGGGGTGGAAGTGGGGAGCAGGAGGTGGCAATTCCCTTTTCACCTCATGTGGGAAAACGAGAAGGGTCACCCTTGCTAGTTAGTAATGGATATTGGCCTGTACTCTAAGCTGTACAGACTTTCAGAAATAAAGGAATAAACATGTAAAATGTAGTAACCACAAAGTAAAGCATTTCTTCTCCTCTGGTATATTTTGATTCAATGAAATCTTGTAATCTAATTGCCCTTTTCTTAATAAAGTAGATGAATGCTCTGGGAAGGACAGAAGGCAAAGGCTGCTACTTATATTGGAAGCAGGATCATCAGTACAGATGGAAAAGCTGTGTATGCTTACCTGTGCAGCTATGTTTATTTGTAGCTATGCTTTTGGAAGCAACTTAGCTATTTGGTTTTACTCTTAAGCAATTCCTGGTCTCAATCACAGTATTCAGGAACACTACTTTGAGCTATCTGAGGGGAAAGTCAGCTGACCTGTTGGAACATGGCAGGATCGCTGAGGCATTCTATAGTGGTAGGCAAGATAGAAAGTTGATACATTACAATACTAAAGGAAATTAGCTGCCCTGCTCTCCAGCCTCCTCCTTAGTCATGCACTCCACACTTTCATTTTCTATACTCCTCCTGCAAACTAGCAACTCTTATGTGCAAAACCACAACTCCTGTGCAAACATGCTCTCTCAACAACATGTGACATGGTTGTTCAATGGTCCATAGCTACACAGCATTCAGGTCTGAATTAAAAGTGTCTCAGAGCTACCACAACTGATATTGCTTGTTAGTTTGGTGGTTTGTCACTTTGGGTTGCCTCAGACAATATAAAACCACTAACAAATTTAATAAATAATAAAATTATAATAATAAGGGGCAATAACTCTTGATCAGAAGGAAAAATGGACACCTTGCTGTGGATCTGTGGAGGTGAGACAAGCAAGGGCAAAGTGGTTCACACCTCATTAATTTGTCATGTATCCTCAGAATATTTTCCTCCATAGACTATCAGTACTGATATAATATTTACAAATAGTAGCAACTCCAGCAAGAGGGGGAGGGGGAGGACTCCTTCAGGAACGTAATGTTACTTCCACCTCAATGCTCACAGAAATTATTCTGAGAAATGTCATTCAGAGCCATTAACATGCCGGGAGTGATCCAATTCATAGACACGTCTAAATTGCCTAAACAACTTTCAGCATTGCATTTAGACAAAAGCAAATTGCACCTCTACTGTGCAAACAATTGCAAAAAAGAGGAAGAAAATCCTTTAACCTTCACGGCACCCTAGACAAGAAACCTTTTAAAGAAATGGTCTTTAAAAAACAAAAACCTCTCATCTTCAGAAAACAAAAATATTGAAGTGTGCACAACTTTTCCATGAATGAATGCCATTTTCCCATGCATAAACTGCAGTCTCCTTGCCACACTGCTGAAAACCTTAGATGTCTCCCCACATCTGCACACTGATTTGCACTGTCCAGAGGCTAGGGTCTCATCCACGCTTCCACTTTTTCTGTGCCTAGAAAGCAAAGGTCCAAGCAGTTTTCAGTTTGCCCCACCAGTTTCCCCAGGAAAACCTGTTCCTTTCTGCTGATTGGGAGCAAATGTCAAGGTGTGGGAAACCTGACAGACGTTTGGCCCGATTCAATGGCAAGGAGCAAATTTTCCTGTGGGAAAGCAGCAGGACAAGCAGAAGTGCGGACAAGCCCGCTGTGAAGTCAGCAGCCTTTCTGGTGTGGATTTGAACTCCTGTTTCCATGGGATGACTGGTCAGGGTGGTGGATGTGTCAGAAAGAATCTTATTAGTGCTGCAGAAGTTTCAAAAGCCTCACGATGTCTGCACAGAAGGTCCAGAACAGTGGCAACTATGATACTGGTAAATCTGCCAATTTTAGTGGGGTCGGACATGGAAAGTGGTGGTTTTACTGCTGCCATTAGTGCCAATTCATACAATAGTATGCATAACTCCAATGCCACTAATTAGATATAAAACAAATGTTAAGTACTTAGTGTTACATTGATAAAGCTGGTCCATGTTGGATAAAAATATATCCAGTCTGCTTCTCAGGCGAATTTTTTTTACCAGTCTATTGCAACCTGTTCCATACTTTTTCTTCTCAAATCTCACTAATAAATATAAAAGGGTGCTATCTGGTCTGTGATATAAACTTTAGTAGCAATATAGCAATAAAAGTTTAAGCTCTGGCATCTATCCATTCCATGCAGAAGCAGGCTGCTGCATCTTAGCCAACCTTGTCAACATGGAAGGTGGAGCAATCTGGTTCTCTGCCATGCCAGAGGGTAGGATCTGAACCAATGGATTCAAATTACAAGAAATAAGATTCCAACTCAACATTAGGAATAACTTTCTGATGCTAGGAGCTGATTGACAATGGAATGGACTGTCTCGGAAGGTGGTAGACTCGCCTTCATTGGGGTTTTTTTAAAACAGAGTTTGGATGGCCATCTGTCAGGGATTCTTTAGCTGTGATTTCTACATCACAGGGGGTTGGACTAAATAACCCTTGGGTACCTTCCAACCCTAGAATTCTATATTTCTTTGTACAGTCCCCCAGAAAGTGCTGTATTACCTACCCACCAGAAACCCCCAACATTCTCCCCACCACCAGGTTTAGAGGGGATGAATGGGGTCAAAAAGGTGGGGAGCTAAAGTCTACCCATGCCCATTATTGTCCACAATGACTGGCTGTGACTACAGGATATCAACCAGGAGACATTTCCCAGCCTTACCTGTAGATAACAGGGACTGAATATGCATTCAGCATGCAAGGCAACTGTTCAACCATTGAGCTACTGGTACGTCCTCCCCCACCCGCCACCTCAATTTTGTTCCTTCACAGCAAAGTAGATTGTGAGCTTGCATGTTCAATGGCTGTCTTGCTTGATCCTCAGTACCTGTTTGTCACAATTGCTTGTTGAACTGAGCAAGAGCAATCTTTTATACATAAAGTTTTTATGTATACATAATCTGCTACCACAGGGAATTCACCTTTAAATGTTACAAGTGCTTCAATATAGAATGTACAGAGATGGCTTTGAAAAGATTACCAGTTTTTTTTTGTTTTTTTTTAAGAGCATTAGGCACCATAAATAAGCAGTAAGTCATTATTTCCTAAAGGTCATTCAGCACAATTGGGCTCAGCTATCTTGCTTCGAAACACACGCAGGACTTGATTTCCGGGAGTGTGAGATGACATTCAAAATCAAAACCTTCCAGAAAGCAAAGAAGAGCAAATGATTAAAGCACTTTTCAGTAACATACATTTGTTTTGCTAAGAAAAAGAATTGCATCCTTTATGGGCATAAATATACATATGTCGTTGATGTTTTTGCTCCGTGTTGCACTGCAATGCAGTCCACTGCACCAGGCCCCAAAAGATAGTTGGAAGTCGTCCTCCCTCTCTCCCTCCCTTTTCCCAGTGGCTTAAAATTGAAAGAAGTTTGGAGAGGTTTTGGGGGGAGAGTCTTTGGACTGGATTTTAATCAAAACCAGAGAATAATTTTGCAGTTCTTGTGTTTACTTCTTTGACACAAGTCCTCTTACCTCTCTCTCTCTCTCCCCCCCCCCATTTTTTATTATGCCTTTCCTTTCATGATTGACCTTGCTATGCACTTGGTTGGCCTCTGTATTCAGAGCCAGATAGGAATTTTCCCACCTGGCAAATTGGCTCTGGCTTGGTGGTGTTTGCCTTCCTCATAGCAATTGTCACAACTTTGTGTTGTTATGCATTGGGTAAACCCTAGTCTGGCTGGAGGGGCAGTTGTAGCCTCTGCCTTTCCCTCCATGGTTAAGGTATCCCATTAAAGGGAATCTGGAGGAGTTGTTTCTGTCCAATGCTCAGATGGGGACTAGAACCATAGCACTCCTCAAATGGGAACGCCTCAGGGGGTACTCCCATTTGATGTAGTGCTGATGCCTATGCCCAAACCATTCACATTCTGTAATCAATAAAGTTGTGGTCTAAAGGTAAAAAGGTAATAGGACCCCTGACCATTAGGTCCAGTCGCAGATGACTCTGGGGTTGCAGCACTCATCTTGCTTTACTGGCTGAGGGAGCCAGCATACAGCTTCTGGGTCATGTGGCCAGCATGACTAAGCTGCTTCTGGCGAACCAGAGCAGCACACGGAAACGTCGTTTACCTTCCCGTCAGAGCAGTACCTATTTATCTACTTGCACTTTGACGTGCTTTCGAACTGCTAGGTTGGCAAGAGCAAGCCATACGCTATGTGGTTTAGACCACAGCGCCACCAGTGTCTATTTGTTGTGGTCTATTTGACCCCAATTTTCAATTGTTGTTTAGTCATTCATTGCTGCAGAAGCAACAGGGTCATGGGGTCTTGACATGCAAGCATTACAAACCATCACCAACTATCAAGTGCTGGGGTGCTAGTCAATTAAGTGTTACTTAGAGTTGTTGTTGTTTAGTCGTTTAGTCGTGTCCGGCTCTTCATGACCCCATGGACCAGAGCACGCCAGGCACTCCTGTCTTCCACTAAATTAACGAATATAATTTAGTTCCAGTACTTTCTTTGGCTCTACTCTTTGATTATTTTTTCAAAGAAATCATTGCGTGTTGAGGTCCCCAAACCACCCCTCAAATAAAACACACTTCACACCAGATATAAGTTTAAGGTTTTTGGCATTAATTTGGCCACAACTTTATTGAATACAAAATAAGTGAGTGGTTGCTTAGGCATTGGTTAAGACTATCTGTCCCTCTGGGGACAGAACTGACATCCACCCGCCTGTGGAGTCAGTATAGGGGAAAACACTTTGGGGAGAGAGTGTGCGCCCGTTCTCCCCTAATGCTCCCAGGGGCTCTTGCGTGGGCCCTGGCCCCCGACCGGGGGATACGGACAAGCATGGTGAGCCCCTGGATTCCTTTAACGGAATTCCCCTTGCAGCAGCAGCATTGAAGGGGCAACCACAGCCAACCTGCCCCTTCGCAGCATAGGAGGGGCAACCACAGCCAACTCTGCCCCTCCTCAACCAATTTATAACCAATGCCTAACCGCCAACCTTACAAGTTGTGACTAATTGCTACGCAGTAGGCGAAAACCAAATGGCACCAGCCAATCAGCCAAATGGAAAAATTCCTACCAGGCCCCTGCTCCAAGCAGACGACCCCATGACAGGCATAGCAAGGTCAATGCAGAGGCCTAATAACAGGGAGGGAGGGCGGGTGATCCGATGCACAATCACAGTTGTGGCCATCCAGACTAACCCGCCCAGCAGCAGAGGGGGGACTGGTTAGCCCCCACCACAACATGTGCTCTCCATGAAGGAGAACACGCTTCACCAGTATAACCCAACTCCAGTTGTGGAAATAACTGCTGGCTGTCTTTGATACACGGGTCAACAATGATATTTCATCATAGTTTTATATACCCAACTGTGTGGAAAGAAAAGTGGAGCTTGCCTGTGTTAACGAGTTCTTGCTTACCAATACTGAGAACTTTGTTCTGGTGAATTGAATATATTCCCTCTCTGATACAATACTCTATAAACTGATGGCTATGCATGTTTCCTTGTGCCTGCACATAATAGTTAAATTTCTACAGGGTTACTTTTTCCCAAGTATGAAAGATCCAATCTCACAGTCGAAGCCACCAATGTCCAAGAGCAGCCTTCCCCAACGTTGAGCCCTCCAGGTGTTTTGCACTACAACTCCCATCAACTCTGAGTAACCATCTCAATATTATTATTGTTGTCATCATAATTAGTAATGAATTCCTTTAAAGAATTTCAAAGTGCAATGTACATCTTCTGCTCATATCAAAGCTTCACACCCATTCTGGAAAGGAGCAAGGTCTCTCAAACAGCCAGATTTGCTTGGATCTGGTTTATTTACAATGTCATAACTTGAATGGGATGAGGAAGCAGAACAAGTCCTAAAAGTAGAGAATATATCTGCAATTCCTCAGCATTTTGTTGTCCAGCTCCCAAACTCACTTCTGAAAGTGAGTCTCTCTCTCTCTCTCTCTCTCTCTCTCTCTCTCTCTCTCTCTCTCTCTCTCTCTTTCAGTTACCAGAGGCTAAGTGTGACCTAGCTGGCCTTGATTGCCTGTTAATTAGAATTCATTGTTAGAGGCCAAGTCACTAAAGGGACATTGACAAGGTGGGTAGCACAGCCCACAATACCAGAAACATCACTAGGGCAAGCACTGACACAGCCAGACAGTAGCAGGAAGGGATAGAAGTGGAAAGTGGAGTGGAAAGGGCAATCTTCAAAAGGGAAAGTGCAAATAGGAGGGAGGGAGGATGTTGGGGAAATGACAGGAAGAGAAGAGATAGTGGAGTTAATTAGAACAGAACTGTGTGAAGGATGGAGGAGGGTAGAGGGAGAAGTGTGGGGTGATTAACAAGTTGATCTGGCTGCCAATGTGGAGGAAGACTCAGAGTAAAGGTACGGAAAACATAAAAACCTATTCTCGCTAAAGTTTTTTTTGTTTTGTTTTGTTTTTACATGTCAGTAGTTCACAAAGCAAGAATACTAATCAGCATTTTAGCACAGCTACCAGGAATTCATTTTTTTAAAAATGAAATGAGCCAAAGTTAAGTGAGAGAGACAAAAGAAGTTTGCAGTTATTACTGTTCTCATCAGAAGCTCAACACTGTTTCTTTTAATTCACTTTATGAATTAGTTTGCTTTGAGACTTTAAAAAAAGAAGGCCCCTTAAGACTTCAAATGTTATCCCAAGGTTTTATGTTAACAAGATGATGATGATGATGATGATGATGATTATTATTATTATTGAAACTCTATCATTTGTGAATCTGAAATTATTAGAGCTTAACAGCATTGCCTTGGCGCTCATTCCAAAGGTGTGTCTGATCTACCTATAGGATAGTGGTAACGTCTCAATTTTTTAAAAGAGCAAGTTTTCTCATGAGGTTTCCTTTTCATTCAAATTTCACCCATTTCTAGCTCAAGCTATTCTTCACACTGAATCTCACACTGAGGTTCCTTCCACCCCCACCCCCACGACAGCTTTTATTTTCTTCTTCCCTTGCACTTGCTCCCAATCCACTCCTCCCCGCTTTTGCTGTTGTTGCTGGAGCTTAAATAGCTTTCACCTTGGGACTCCATCAGTTTAAGGCAAATTCTGGATGAAGTCTTGGATGTACAGCCATGCAACTGTAGAGGTGGAAGGGACCTCAAATGTCAGGTAGTTGAACCCCCTGCAATGCAGGATCTGTAGCTTCACTTTGATTTACAGAGCCACAGAATAACTTCAAGTACATCCCTATTACAGATGTAAGAAGGCATCACTATCTATTCTGCCCTGCATTTGCTGCACGAAGCACTGTTTCTATTCCACAGCAGTTCATCTTCCACTAAAAAAAACCCCCACATTCTTCATCTCACTGTTCAGTGTGCTTAAATTATGTAACTGATGTAGTTTATGCAATTACATGAATCACACCGTCATTACATTGCTCCAGCACATTAATTATAATGCAAAGGAAGCATGATGCAAAGGGGGGTGGGGAGCATAATCAATCCAGTACCATTTGCAAACTGAAAGCAACAACAACAGTAAATACCAATCATATCAGTTCCGTTCTGCACATGGGGCAAATAAGCAAGCATTGGCAATTCCTGCTTCCTTTTCTATGTTTGTTGAAATTCTTCAACATTTCTAACTCCTGTAGGCAATTTTCGTTGCCGGATTCTGCAGCCAGCAAGAGTCAATGCTAGCTAGACCTGTGGGGAAAACCTGTCAAACCCTCACAGCCACTGCCACTCACATAAAACAGAACTGTAAACACTTATTGTGTGTCTACTGTTGTCATGCTTTGTAACATAATCATTTTTGTTTAGTAAATTAAATTACACATTTCAATACATCTTTGCATAAAATTTTGCTTCCAGGAGAGAAACACTTTCAAAGCCTGAAATGAAAGAATAAGGCCAACATCATTCATTGTATGCACATCATAGACGTAACTCATATACCTCCGTCCAAGTCACCCAGTCCTTTGCCTTGTCAGTAGAAGATCATTGTCTCTAATATATTTCTAAATGCTTGATTCTGGTTGATTAGAAATGACTGAACAACAAAGATTCTGCCTTCAGATAATATTTATTAGATCACACCAAGGATCAGTGCTTTTTTGCAAAAATAAATAAAATGTGAGGCTGGTACTCATATCTTGATGAATTGTAAAATGCCTCTCATCCCTCTGCTCTTCCTACACTCTTTTTTATGGATTTTTTAAAAAATAGCTTTATTTAATTTCAGACTTCTAAAATACAACCATATCAAATCAACCAATAGAAACAAATAAACAAACAATCTATACATTATAATCCACAAAAAAATATTTGAAAAAACAAAACACAGAAAAAAGCAAAGAATTATAAATAACAATTAAAAATTGACTTCCAATTGTCTGTATATCGCTTCCCTTAATAATGAAACAAAACTTGCTATACCTTATACAATGATTGAAAAATATATAACTAAATAAATAGCTCACATTTTCATATAAATCTCCCCACATATATCTCAATCTAAGCAAATCACCAAATCCGTTCTTATACCTTCTTTTTTCAGATAGTCTTCCACATATTTCCACTCAGCCTTAGATCTTTGTTTGGATATATTTCGAATTGCTGCCGTCATCTTAGCCAAATTCATGAATTCCACTAATTTAATCAACCATTCTTGAATTGTCGGAATTTTCTCCCCTTTCCAATTTTGGGCTATAAGTAACCTGGCTGCTGCGCACGCATACAAAAGAATATTTTTCCTATCCTCTGGGATATTTTCAGGAGTTATACTTAATAAGAAGACCTCTGGTTTTTTCCCAAACGTACACTTAAGCATCTTCTTTAATCTTTCATATATTTCACTCCAAAAACCAAAAATCTTTGAAAATTTCCACCAGCAATGAAAATAACTGCCTATTTTTTCATGGCACTTCCAACAATCCATCGCTTGCGTCTTAGAAATTTTTGCTATTTTCTCTGGGGTTAAGTGAACATTTTTGGTGAACGTTTAATAAGTCCACTTACCTTCTTTGGTAGGTGGCATTGCAGCTGGGCCCTTGGCCCTGCATAACCCGGCAAAGGGTTGGAGACTGGCGCCTTCCCCACCACTGCATCCCCATGCTCAAGGGATGGGCCTCCTCAACCAATCAGTGCCAACGGGGGGGGGAGTATATGTGGGGAATTCAAACTCCAGTGTAGTGGGGAGGTCATCCTTTTATGCCCTTTGACGGATCTCCCACCCTCCTCACCCTCTTTTTTCTTTAATGCGTTACGACCTTGCTATGGACTAATCATCAATCACCATATGGTTGGGACCGGGCCGGAATTTTTCAACTTGACAAATTGGCTCTGTCATTTGGTTTTCGCTTACCTCGTAGCAATTGTCACAACTTTGTGAGATTAGGCATTGGGTAAGCCTTTGGCCACCTCATGAGAAAAGAAGACTCCCTACTTTGGCATTAGGCATTGGCTAAGCCTTTGGCCACCTCATGAGAAGAGAAGACTCCCTAGAAAAGACCCTTGATGTTAGGAAAGATGGAGGGCACAAGGAGAAGGGGATGACAGAGGATGAGATGGTTGGACAGTGTTCTCAAAGCGACTAGCATGAGTTTGGCCAAACTGCAGGAGGCAGTGAAAGATAGGCGTGCCTGGCGTGCTCTGGTCCATGGGGTCATGAAGAGTCGGACACGACTGAATGACTGAACAACAACAACAAGCCTTTGTTTGGATGGAGGGGAAGTTGTAGCTTCCGCCTGCCCCTCCTCATTAAGGGTAGCTTGTTAAAGGGATCTGGTGGTGTGGATTCTTTCTGTCCGATGGCCGGACGTGGGCTAGGGCTATTCCACTACCCTAATGGGGCCCCTTGGGGGGCCCTATTTGATATAAGTCATAGGGCTCCCCCTATTGCTGGTTTACCCTTAGTTGGATTGCTAGCAGATGGGTGGGAGTCAAGATATGGTCTGGCTTCACCCAATGCCTAGGCCAAACCGTTCACATCTGTAAACAATAAAGTTGTGGCCTATTTGAAGCCATAAACCAAAATATGCTTGTTTGTGTGCTTTATTTATCCACTAGGGAACCGCGGGTCACAGGGCCTTGGTATGCAACAAAGAGTGAGAGAAATTATGACTTTAAAGACTTGGTTTGCAAGATAATAATTTTGTTGGATTGGAAAATAAAAGGTTGCTGAGAGAAGAAAGGAAAAGAGCATTTTAGGTTAATATTGTGATGGGTGTGTGTATTTCTTTGACTTTGCTATTGTTCCAGTTCATAGCAGATCCCCTGCACCTGCAATTTGAATTGGTTGGTGGGAATTTAACTGAAGCCAATGGGATTACCCCCCCTCCCATAATAATCCCCCTGTCAACTGAATTAGGACCATAGAAGGTGGAGAGAGTAAAGAATTAAAACCCTCTCTTTTCTCTATAGCACGGTCCATTCCTGGGTGCAAGAAACAGGGAATGTGACTTGGCCTTCTAGCTCTTTTGCACGGGTGATTTCCTAGCTCAGTTGGCAAAGCATCTGCTTTGCATCTGCTTTGCATGCAGAAGGTCCCAGATCCAGGTAGGACTGAGAAAGTCTCATTTCTGGCATCCTAGAGAACTGCTCTGAATAACAGTGGGCAAGATGGACCAATGTTCTGACTCAGTAGAAAGCAGCATCCTACATCCTTACATTTTTTCCAGATGTGTAGCCCCCAACATCTGGCTGCCTTGTGATTACCTCTTCCAATTTGCTATATGCTGCTGTGAAACATGCCGAACTCACGTAATATGCTGCAGATGCTTTCCCAACATTTTATGGCTGTTTATTGCAGCTCCATCTTTTCCTGACAGTTCAGTTCACTGTGGTATGATATACAATACAGCTTATTCATAAACAGTACTTAACATTGTGCTTCCGTGGCTGAAGCAAAGACAATTCCAGCTATGGATCTGTCATGCCACTGTCAGTTGAATCTGCTCTGAACAAAATCTGAACTCACACTTCTTGCTAGAGCAAATTGATTGGTGCTTTTCTTGTATCTTAATAAGCTTTTGGCTGCATGGTGGTGAAAACCTGGACCTATTTGCACGCACAGAGCCAATGCCTGCAAGTGCTTCGTGAGACTAATTAATAATATGTCTCACCCTCAGACAGAATGAATAATGGTCCATTAAAGGGGGAGAAAAAAGTTTAATCAGTAGGTTTTCCATCATGAAGCCTCTAGTATATACCAACTATTTGCCATACATGGATATTTTGGAACCCAATTCTTTGTTTATAGAAATGGAGGCTTAATATGAAAAGTGTTTTGTAGGAGTCATTGATTTCAGCAGAAGTACATCTGTGAAAGCCTGCAAGATGGAAAATTCTTATCTATTTAAAATCAGGTATGCACTATGGAGAGTAAAAAGATTAATAGGTATAAATAAAACTCTACACAAAGCAGAATTGGTCCTACATGGTTTTCCAGAGGTTTCACTTAATATCTTTGTCAATAACAACTCTCATCAGTCAAGTCAACATAGCTGATGGTCAGGAATTATGGGAAATATAGTCAAAAACATCACCATGTTACATACCCATGTGCTGTTTCATTTATTTATAAAGTTATTTACAAACCACCCACTCATACAGACTATCAAGACAGTGTGCAACAACAAACACAAATACATTGAAACATAAAATACACAAAAAACAAAATGATCATAAAAATATCTGGCTCATCTTGTGGGGAGGAATCACTGAATAGGACAGTTGGTGTAAAAAGGTCTTCAAGAGACATCTTAAAGTCAGCAGTGAGGGTGCATGTCCTTAGCATTCTTATTTGAGCTCAGCACCTCGGAATGGAGTCACACATTATTTGGGCGCAAGGGAGATAAAATATAGCTTATACTTAATGGGTTTTTGTGGGGCTGGCATTAACATTTGAAAAGGAAGTTGGGGGTTGGTCAAGAAATGTGCAAGTTGCACCTCCACACTCTGTGAATCTCCCTATGCAAATTGGGTACATATGAAAATAGAAGTCTAAATTTCACCAGCTTCAGGGTCAGCACACCTGGGCAGCTACCAGGGCCCCAGCAGGGCTCACTGGCACTGACATTGCCTGCTCTGGGCTCCATGGGAATATGGCACATTGCCACTTTAAATTTCCCACAATGCCCTCAAGTCTACAGTGTGGTATCATTACAGGGCATTGCGGGAAATTCAAATGGTGGTCCCCATCTGAATCATCCACAGAAAAAAATACAGAGTGGCACACATCCCAAAGGATTTGTGATACTGTGGTGGCTTGTAATACACCTGTATGTATGCCATTTAAAATAGTCACAAGAATGCTGCTTTTTCCAATCTGGTAAAACACTATGGTCAAGGCACAAAAATGAAAGAGATAAGACAAAGACAGTATGGAATAAATTAAATGTTTTGCAACCTGGGCCTACACTGTGATTAAAAATGCCACTTAAAATGCTTCTTTTTACTGTGCAAATAAATACTTAGTCTTCATTTTCCAATCAATATTTGATCTAGAACAAAACTTACCTTCTTTGGGTTGTCTGTTTGCTTAGCTAAATTTGAGAACAAGAACTTGCATGTATATTGAATGCACTCAAAACATTGTTGTGTCTACTTTGGGTTACAAAATCCGCTTACAACAATTTGATTTACCCAGAGATGTGTGCAAAAGAAATTTGCACATTTAATTTATAAGCAACTCGCACATTTTTGACATCTCACTTCCTAAAAGCTAATAGCATTTGTAGGTCTGCAGACTGAATAATACCCAAATACAAATACATGGGAGATGTGAAGGCGGCATGCATGCATTTGGGGGCCCCTGTTTTCATTTGACATTTGATGCCATGCACATATTTTGTACTCTAGCATTATAGGTAAAGGTAAAGGGACCCCTGGCCATTAGGTCCAGTTGCGGACAACTCTGGGGTTGTGGCGCTCCTCTCACTTTACTGGCCAAGGGAGCCGACGTACAGCTTCCAGGTCATGTGGCCAGCATGACTAAGCCGCTTCTGGCGAACCAGAGCAGTGCACAGAAACGCCGTTTACCTTCCTGCCAGAGCGGTACCTATTTATCTACTTGCACTTTGACGTGCTTTCAAACTGCTAGGTTGGCAGGAGCTGGGACCGAGCAACAGGAGCTCACCCCATTGTGGGGATTTGAACTGCTGACCTTCTGATCAGCAAGCCCGAGACTTTGTGGTTTAGACCACAACTAACCTGTATGAAGTGATGTATTCAGTGTTCATGATGTTGGATCTTCACTGCAAAGTTGTTCAGAAAGATGAAAAAGCTTGTGGGGGATAACACATTATAGCTGTAGAAATGGAGCAATGATTTGAGAGTGGTGGTGAGACTCAACCCAGACTAAGGATACAATCCTAACCCCACTAATTTGTGACTAAGCTCCATTGAATTCAATGGGAATTACTTTTGAGTAGACATAATTAGGAGTGCAATGCAATAGTTTTGCCTATTCCAGGGTCAGCTAACGTTTTCAGCAGGGGGCCAGACCACTGTCTCTCAGAACCTGTGGGGAGCCGGACTATATTTTGAAAAAAATAATAATGAATCAATTCCTATGCCCAACAAATAACCCAGAGATGCATTTTAAATAAAAGGACACATTCCACTCATGTAAAAACACACTGATTCCTGGACCGTTTGTGGGCCGGATTTAAAAGGCGATTGGGCCGGATCTGGCCCCCAGGCCTTAGTTTGCCAACCCATGGCCTATTCAAAGGCTTGCCATTACATTTACTGTACTTTTGCAATCTTTTTTGGGGGGGTGGGGGTGGGGTGGGGTGGGGTGGATGAGGATGCCTAAGGATGGACTAATTAATCTAACTTTCTGATCCCTGTCTTTCATATATCTTCACCCAAAAGTCAATTATCTGTTTCTACATTAACTGTGCATTTAAGGAAAAAAAAAATTCCCGAATTCACAGCTTTTTAACTGTGTTAGGTTTTTTGGAGCCAAAACCTGCACTGGAGCATTCAAGGATTGTAGGAGCTGGTGCATAGCTAAGGTTGTTTTCACATTTCCTTGTTGCGTTTCCAATTCTGACTTTTTAAATCTATGTTCGGACAACAATATCCGAAATGCAGATGTATCCCATAGCCTACTTTATTACTGTTTGATGTTTTCTTTTTCAAACCAGCTTCATGCTGGTTAGAATCAAACTCAACTGCAGGAAATCTCTCTCCTGCTTGTGTCTTAGGCTCAGATAAATGTTGTCATAATGCAAAAGAGGAACCAAGCGTCACTTTTGAAATCTCTCTCACATTGTCAATCCTCTCCCACTTTGCAAACAACAACAACGACAACAACCCAACTGAGGGGCTTTGGGAAACATTTTAGATGTAGCCTATCTTGCTGAAATGAATGTGATAAAAAGAAATCCCTTTTTATCACTGGAATTACCCTGTGTGGCTAAGTTTCAGAATCACTTACTGCTGTTTCTACAGCTTCCTCATGAGGCTAAGCAATAGTGTGGCTGTTGTCAGTGCAAATACCTCAAGGAGAGCTATGGCGGCTGCTTCTGGTGTCTCCTGAGCTTTTTCTGCACTGAGTGTCACCTAGAGAATGGACTGCCATTACCACTAGAATCAAGGGTGTAATGTGTGGTTGTGGTTTTTAACTGTGTTAGGGGTGTGTGTGTGTGTGTGTGTGTGTATTCTTACCAGTAGGTGTCACTCACTTGTTAGATACCAAACTTTGTAACATGACTGATGCTATATCACTTCTTTATACTGGAAAGCTTTTGTGTGTGCGCGCGCACGCGCGTGCACATGTGTGCGCATGTGGATAATAACACAAGAGCATGAAATGTCAGGATGGTGGGCAGACATGATTTTCTTTCTGTGTGCAGCCAAACGAAGGGAGCCTAGATTAAAAGGGGGCAGTAAGCCACCACAGATTACAAATGATTTTTTTTATTTTTGTACTAACCGTAAGTACCTTTTCCAAATAAATACTGTGGTAATGTTATTTATTTTCCTTAAAGGCATCAGGTAATAAAGTGGGGCAGATTCTTTTCTTATGTCAACAGTGTACTTAAAAGGCACTTAACGTAAGCCACTCCACACAGGAAACAAGTGGAGGGAGCTCTGGGGCTACACAGGCTAGGTGCCCCCATACATCACACTCACCTCAGCAAATGTGCATCTATTCTACACTAGAAGGAGAGTTCTACATGCAAACCAATGTATGTGCTATGTACATAGAACTCCTTGCAATGGATATAGAGGGAGTGTAGTTGATGTCATTAGGTGGTAGGGCATGAAACTGGTGCCAGAACCGAGTTCCTGTAAATTCCAGCTGAAAAAAACGCCCTGCCTCCCTCCTCTAGTCTTTCTTTCTTTCTTTCTTCTTCTTCTTCTTCTTCTTCTTCTTCTTCTTCTTCTTCTTCTTCTTCTTCTTCTGTTACTTGTAGCCAAGTAAGATTGTCTTCCATGAACACAGTTTTAACAGTGAGTCCGTAAGTGACTGTGGAGGCCAATTCTGGATCCACACGTCCTTCCACAGTGGGGACATAGGTTTCTGGGCAATAGTTGATTATGGTGAGGGTTTGCTAAATGTGCTTTTCTCTTAGCACGTTTCTCCATTTTGTCCTGAGTTTGAGTGCCTTCAAAGACCATGACACCTTTGCTAAAGGTTGTTCTCCAACTGGAGCGCTTGCAGGCCAGTGTTTCACAATTGTTGATGTTTATACTATTTTTTTTTAAAAAAAAGATTTGCCTTGAGAGAGTCTTTAAATTTCTTTTGTTGACCACAGGAGTACATGGTCCAACCCAGCAGATCCCATTCCACCAGCAAGGGGCAAGTGAAATGATGAACTGATCCTGGCCCTACTGCCATGCTAACCCTTACCCTGCCTGCTGCAGTCAATAAAGGTATGGCCTGAATTCATTCCAACACTGGTGCCTGTCTGGTCATTTGCTGCTCTGCTGGGTCACAGAATATGCCTGCCAGGGCAACATTTATTGTGCTTTGGCACAGAAATCACAGAATGCACTGAGATCTGGGTAGTAAACCATGCCTTTCTTCCACCCCATCTAGTTACCTTTGATTTAAGGATTTTAGTCCCAGGAAATTTCCTGCTTCAGAAGTTGATCTCATCTCATGGAGGATGACTGGGACAATGATCAAGGGATGGAGTTTTCACATTTGTCCCTGATTTTAAACACAAGTAGAATGACACAAATCAACATCCATTGTAACTTCCCCCAACAAGATCAAGTAGGAACTTTGGAAAGAGATCCTGCTAAGACCTTCCAGTAGCTGCATTCACGTTATTAATACTTCATGGTCAACTGTACCACAAGCCACTGAAAGACGTAATAGGATCAATAAAACACAACTATCCCCATCAATCTTAGGGCAAAGATTGTCAGCCGCTGCTGTAAGTGCACTCTCAGTGTTATGCTCAAGTCAAAAGTCAAGCTGGCAGAGGTCCATGAAGCCAATAGTGTTCAGGTGCTCTTGAAATTCCAGTGAAAATCCAATTAAGCTTCCCCAACAAGGAAGTATTGGAAAACTGCATGATTGTTCAGAAAGTTACAACCATCAAGACACAATTGTTTGTGCACCCTTCCATAACAGGCAGGAACCAAAAGACCACAGATTTCAAGTCTGCATTTTTTCTCAACTTAATCCTGTATAGTCCTTCCATAAAATCTGATCTATATTGATGTACTGACTGGGGAAACCCAGCTAGATGGGTGGGGTATAAATAATAAAATTATTATTATTATTATTATTATTATTATTATTATTATTATTATTATTTGGTGGGGTTTAAATGGAATGCTTCAAATATGCAGAGTAAGAAACTACAGGAGAAATTTTAAGTTCATACCAGAGCAATTCAAGTTTCTTTTATATTCAACCCTGATTTTTGCAATCTAAATACAGTACATACCAAATACTTTAGTGGAGCAAACAATGTAAGTAAAGCAATTTCTTTTCACTTCTTTATAAAGCAAAGGTAATTGTGGCATCAGGCTTTATATCCTGATAGAAACTCATTTTAACTAGTGTTTGGTCCATTTTGGCATCCTCTGAACCTGGACCTTCGCTCTGTGGCAATACCCAATACCTAGGTGTGGCAAGATAACGGCAACGCATCAGATTTAGGGCTTAGACCTTGCAGCTGTCATTCACGCTTTCATAATTAAATAAGAAATACTAGTGCCCTAAATTCAAGATATTGATTACTCTTTGGTACAGGGATAGCTGCTGCCTGATTCTTGAGAGGATGAGCCACTGAGCACAGTCAAGACAGGCCTCCATGCTATGAATGAATGGTGCTAGTTCTTATCCTTGCTGGGCACAACTGACAATCCAGGTTTAAAGCTACAATACCTACCTTACCTTTTAGAGATCACCTCCTTTGTAAAACACCCCTTGATCAACACATTAAGAGTGCCCTCTTGATGACTCCATTCAGAAGGTGACTTCATGTGTGAAGGCACTGAGTCCACAGCTGCCATTGCAAAGAATGTGTCCACATTGCTACTATTCTGCAAGAGAAATGTGAATGGGCTTTGGCGGGGGGCGGGGGGAATTAGCGCTTGTAACTTCAGCAGGAAAAACAATCCTTTTTCCAAGTAATTATTTGCTGAAACAATAACAGTCACAGTGTCCTGCCCTATAATTAATGAGTTTTTGAAACAACAACAACAACAACAACAATGTAACACTTTTACCATCTGGATTTAATGCACCTGGAATGATTTGTGAGCAATTTCAGCTGTTCTTCCTGTGAAAAACAAAGCACATCAGAACAGCATTGCCTTCCAGCAAGGGGTGGTATTTTTCAAAAAAAAATTTTTACTTTAAGTCTCCTTTGAGCAACCTTGGTATTCTAATTTCTAGCTTCTTCCACCGTTTGCATGAATATTGTGTTCCTGATGTTATGGATGGGCTCTGGCAGCTGCTTCCATAATCTGCAGTTTGAACACCTGGCCAAATGGCTAGTTTTTCATGTAAATTTTTTGGGGGTTGAGCATGAATGATTTAAGTGAAAGTAAATACTTTAAACAGGGAGATAAATACTGTAGTGCCTGAAATTAATGACTGGGCCAATCAGAAAGGGGCCTTGCATAATTTTTCTTTATCATGTCTGCTTAGCCATCCATTGCAACTAGACATTCTTCGTAATATAGCCCCAATGGAGGTTGGGGCAAACACATTTGGGTCTAATGGATGCTAACCATAATTACATGAATCACAGCAGGATGAGAATAGAGTGTGCATTTGCAATCAGAAATAACCAGTGGCATTCAAACCTCTGTAATTATTTTTTATTAAAGCAGTTATTGTGATTCCAACAGAATTTTATGAAATTGTCAGAACTTCACCATGTTGTGCAAGACTCTGCTAGTCTGACGCACACGGTACAATAGCATCTAATTAAATTTTAGCCATAATCAAACATATATTGCTTTAAGATTAATAGAGCTACATACTATGCAAAAACCAAGGCAAGTGTTGGCAGAAGATTTAACTTGGTAATAACATTCCCATATGAAAGGTTGGGTAGCATGGATGGCGAAGGAGATTCATCCCTCTCTTCCCCATAAAAAACATAAGAATCACACTGCATCAGGCCAAACAGCCATCTAGACTAGCACCTTTATCATTAGTGTACAAACAGATGCTCTTAGGAAGCTGGCAAGCAGGACTGAAGTGCCACACCATGCTGCACACTAATGATTCCCAGGAGCTGATATTCAGAGTCATACTGGCATGAAGAGCAGGGGGTGGAGCATAAACATTTTGGCTACAAGCTTTGCGTGTTACAAGACTATTAAACACTGGAAATATGTGGAAGACCTCTCTGTAGAGATGTAATATGAAAAGGTATGACTTCTGGCTGTTGTGGAAAAGTATGACTAAAAATATAAATAGAGTATAAATATAAATAAAGTATGACTAAAAATATAAATATTATAATTTGACTGTATTGATTATACAACATAATTGAAAGGTCCCAATAGAATACTAGTGTCAGGCTTTGGGGAATTGGCGTCCTCCCCTGTGGCAGTAAATAAGAAGCTGAAATGAAAGGAACGTCTTACCAGTTAGATTCTTTAATAATCACAGCGAGAGAACAAAGAACACATCTCCTAGAAATGGTGGTGCTCCCAATTAAGGGACACTCCCCACTCCATCCCTATCAATCTACATCACTCCTATGTTTTGTAATCTGAGCTTGTATCCTCTGCACTTTCTGTTCTAACACTTTCTGAACTCTCCGTGTCTTTGAGGAAGGGGGGGTGAATGCTGTCCAGAGACCGTGAATCTGTTAACTCTCTCTCTTCAGTGTTTCTTCTCCTAGCTGTTCCCCATCCAGTATTTCCCAGCTTCTGCCTTCTGAACTATGCCCCTCTGCAAACCACTGTTCCAAATCTATACTGTCCTCCTGCTCCTGGGAAGATTCAGGATCAGGGGGAGGGGGAGGGGGTGGCTCCCACCATTCCCCCTCAGCGCAGCCCTCCTCAGCACGGTCCCTACAACCAGCATGGTGTGCACGCAGGAAACCAATAAGTCTTCTCTTTAGAATATGGATATTCTTGTTGTACACATAATGCCATTATTTACTATGTATTTCTGGAAAGAAACAAACAGAATAATATTATTTTTTAAAAAAAATATTCAATAACAAGCATATTAAATATGATTAAGAATGTTGTTATGAGTATGCTATTATGAACAGTGGTCTTGGAAAAAACCTCTCCTAATTGTCTACAATCATATATGCTGTTGTTTTGAAAGGAAGAAAAAGGAACAGAAATCACAGGAGTGAAGATGAGTGAATTCACTATTGTTATTTTTTAGCCAGCAAATGTTATGTAAATTATTACATTTCTTCTGCATTGTTTTTGACATTTCCCTTCCATTGAAATGCACTGGAATGGCTTATGTAATTAATGACATAATTAATGGTGTTAGCTTCAGCCACAGTGCTTAGCAAGACAAACAATGTGGGTTTTAGCAGAAGCCGAACTGTAGCAGAACACAAACAGTGTTGATTGTGACTAACACAGAAATTGCTGCTTCCTGACATCCCTAAGTGAGAGAGACATGGGGAATGTACCAGTGAACTTTCACTCCTTCCCTGCCATCACTACTAGCAGACTGGACCCTTGGCAAATTTAGCAAAGACTGGTTTGCTACATAAAGTGTAATATGCCTGTTCTGCATTGAGAGAGTTGTGTTTACCAAGCTATCAAAATTGCAGGTTGTTTCCCCCCCCTCTCTTTCCACAGCTACAAACTGTCACGATGGCACTGAATAACTAATCTCTTGCATGAAATTCAAGGTGTTTACTCTCAATCGGCATATAAACATGTTTTATGTTATTTCCCCTGAAGGAAAGTGCAGGCAGGGGAATCCAAGTAACAAGAAGGGCATACGGAAAAAGTGGTGGAAATGTCCTTGTAGGAATCTGACAGGTGAGATGAATACTTGCATTCGCTCAGGTATGTCACAATATTATGTAAGTGCTGTAATTTGTATTGACAGCATCTGTTACTTGTCGTGGCCCAGAGGGTGTCAAGCGAGATATAAATTTGAAAATGCTAATTTTATAGCTTCCTTTCAAAGTTAAATTTTTGCATTATACTGGCTATACCCATGAATAAATTCTGCAGGTTTATACGCTCTCTCTCCCATCTACCCACGCAATGCATATTTAACTACAAGGACTGTTAAACAGAGCCATGTTTTCATAATGCTTTCTTTATATATATATAAATGTGCATGCCTCAGAGGATGTGGCAAATGTGTCTGCAAAACAGCTTTATTCATCATGCATGATGGCTACTGCAATATGATATATGTAGACCATCTCTTGGCTTGCAATTAATTAAATACTCCCAAGCAGCAGCAAGCCTGAATATAAAAGCTCTTGACTCCGTAATGATCTGGCTTGTACTTGGTTGGCTTATTGTTAATGGTGTATTTCTGTATGTATGTTCATCTTTGTGATGGGACGTGAAATTTTTTCTTTCTTTCTTTCTATGCCACCTTTTGGCCAAAAAGGCCCTCAAGGTACCTTACAAAGATGAATGTAAAATTCAAAGAATGCAATAAAATATAGCTTACAGTAAAAACAGGAACATATCAATAACACCTCTGAAACAAAAAAACACATTCTTCGCTGGGTCTAAAACCTAATAATAATAATAATAATAATAATAATAATAATAATAATAATAATGTTTATGTAGTAGGTTTTTATACTTGTAAACTGCTTAGAAGCCTATTTTGGCATTAAACAATATACAAATAGATAAACACCATATGATTTCACCTATAGCAAGATAGCAAAAAGTTTTCTAAAACTGAGCATCAATAGAACAACTTGGATAAGGAGTAATCTCACTAACCCTCTCCTCTTTCCAACTGGAAGCTTTGAAACAAAGCAAACTGGAAAACATATTTGCTTGGGCAGATTCTTCAGCAATCATTCATATATGACAGGGCTGTCCAACCAGTCAGTCGCAATCTACTGGTCGATTGCGGGGCGTTACTGGTCAATCCTGGTCGACTTCTCCCCCCCCCCCAAGTTCAACAACCTTGGGTCAGACAGACTTTCCAAAAAAATGCTCCACAATTTTGAGTCTGACTTCCCAAAAAAAAGCTCAACAACTTTGGTGAAGGCTCCAATGGGTAGATCACTGCAAGTGTTTTTATAGTGGGAGTAGATCGCAGTCTCTTGGAAGTTGGACATCTCTGATATACAGTGGTACCTCAGGTTACATATGCTTCAGGTTACATATGCTTCAGGTTACATACTCCGCTAACCCAGAAATAACGCTTCAGGTTAAGAACTTTGCTTCAGGATAAGAACAGAAATCGTGCTCTGGCGGCGCAGCAGTGGGAGGTCCCATTAGCTAAAGTGGTGCTTCAGGTTAAGAACAGTTTCAGGTTAAGAACGGACCTCCAGAACGAATTAAGTTCTTAACCCGAGGTACCACTGTATAAGAACAAATGAATAGTCTGCTGAATCAGGCCCATGGTCTATCTGGTTCAGTTTCCTGTTCTCACTGTGACCAGCCAGATTCTGTGTCAAGCCTGAGAGCTGAACATGAGCACAACAGGACTCTGCCCACCTGCAATTCCCAGCAACCAGTATTCAAAAGCATACTGCCTCCGGCAGTGCAGGTAAAGCCTTCTCACTGTGCGCCTTGGGTGTGGTGGCCAACTGAAGACAGTCCCATCATCCCTCAAAATGGTTTGTAAGCAAGTTCTCAGTCACCACCATGCTATGCTACCTTCCATCTCTATGCTGTCTCTGCTGCTGGTTCCACAGCAGCAAGAAGCACCTTATTAGATGACACTTAACTCCCTATAAGCAGATGTTCCAACTGCTCCCATCACCAGCTTCCCCATGCAGAGGGAGAACATGTTGAAGAGGCTTCGGGGCCATACATTTAGCTGCACCTCACAAAATGGACAGTTCCTCCTCTTGCACCTTAGCCACCGTGTCAAGAACAACAGCTGCAGCAGAGAGTCTCCCTACATGATTTAGAATCCTGGGCAGAGGCACCACCTTTGCTGTAGGATTAAGGGGGCCAGACGCAACATCGTGCATGCGACGTCAACATGGGATCCTGCCTTCACAAAGGGGACACTCTGAACATTGAGGGGACCCAGCCCCTTAAAAAAAATAGGGGATCCCACAGTGCCTCAGGCCCCAGGAGTAAAGAGTAAGTGCCCTTAACCTGGGTAAACAAGTTTCTAAATCACACAGGGAGTTTCTTTGCTGCAAATGCAATATGCACCATGACCGTAAGAATGGTGAGGGCAAAGAGTGTCACATGAGTGGGTCTAAACATGCGGCCTTGAAGCCCCTTTCAACAAACTTGTCCAGTGTGGTGTAGTGGTTAAGAGCGGTAGACTCGTAATCTGGGGAACCGGGTTCGTGTCTCCGCTCCTCCACATGCAGCTGCTGGGTGACCTTGGGCTAGTCACACTTCTCTGAAGTCTCTCAGCCCCACTCACCTCACAGAGTGTTTGTTGTGGGGGAGGAAGGGAAAGGAGAATGTTAGCCGCTTTGAGACTCCTTCGGGTAGTGATAAAGTGGGATATCAAATCCAAACTCTTCTTCTTCTTCTACATGTGAGCTATGTGTGAAGAGGGCTGTTTTCTCCAGTTAAGCAGAATTTCTGACCCTTGGATCATGCCAGAGTGCTGCATACACCATAAATTTATAAGAGTTCTGGGAAGGGCATGGGGAATTTGTGAAGATAGTCATGTTGGAAAAGAACCAAATATGATGCCCTGAGATACTATGTGATGATTCTTGCATTCCTTTCAAAATATTCGGGAATGATCTAGCAGACTTCAATGATGATGAAGTTTCACTTAAAGCAAGTTAAGGAAGAATCTTGTGGCATCTTCAAGATTAACACATTCTATTACAGCACATATTTTTGTGGACTAAAGTGTACTTGATCAGATGCATGTACTGCAATCCTCGCTTGCAGACTATATTGTAAGGATGGAATGAGGAGTCATAAACAGTGGGATCAGAGGAAAATGGACTGGGAGAAGAATAGATAATGACAATTCAATTAGATAACAAATAAGCACAGTGAACCTTTGCAATAGCAGTGATAAGGGGAGCAAAACAATCAGTGTGGCAATACTGAGTTAATTAGTTAAATCTGTAGTGGGAAAGGAAGCCATTTGACCGTTCTATGTCCATTGTTTTCAGTGGAAAGCAACATGACGCCTCTTGCTCATGGAAGGGGCAGATTACTCAGCCCCAAAATCTGCTCTCCCCAGAACAGTGTGGGAAGTCGGGTCCTCCATCATGGAGGGCATGTGTTGCGGTGAGATCACCAGAAACTGTCTCCCAGTTGTGGGGCAGGACCATTTGGATGGCCACAACACCCCATTGTTGCCCCTCTGTTGCTGGGGCAGAAATTTGGTCAGTTGGGTTGGCTCTTGGCTGCTGAGGAGCTACTTAAGCTGCTGCACGTCGCTGGAGAGTTTCACTTTTGTTGCGACGTGCAGCAGATAACCCGCTCTCCTCTCCCTATATTTAGGGTTGTTCTTATGGCCTTGCTATGCCTGTCTAGGGGTCGTCTGTTTTGGAGCAGGGGCCCGGTAGGAATTTTGCCATTTGGCTGATTGGCTGGTGCCACTTGGTTTTTGCCTACCGTGTAGCAAATCGTCACAACTTTGTAAGGTTGGCGGTTAGGCATTTGGTTCAATGTTTTGGGGAGGGGACGTGGTTGGCTGTGCCTGCCCCTCCATTGCTGCTGCTAGGGAATTCCGTTAAAGGAATCAAGGGGCTCGCCTTGCTTTTGCCAAACCCTTTCAAGGGGCTAGGGCCACGCCAGAGCCCCTGGGAGCATCTGGGGTGAGCTGTGAGATCGAAGGAGTTCTCGTTCCCACAGGATGCTTTCCCTTACTGACATATTGTGGTGCCCAGTGTCAGTCCTGTTCCTGCCACTGTGCAGGTTCATGTCGTCTGGAACCAATGCCTAAGCAACCACTCACACACTGTAATCAATAAAGTTGTGGCCAAAATTTAATGCCAAAAACCTTGAACTAAAATCTGTGTCTATTGTGTCTTCATTTGGGGGTGGTTTGGGGGGTCTTCACACGCAAGTGGTGAGGATAGGTAACATTAGCAAAAAAAAAAAAAAGTGCCTCCCCTTTTTCTGACAGTAAGACCAACTTCCTCTGGATCACCAGTTTGTGGAAGGTCTACTCTAATACAATTCAGCTGACTGCCAAGCAAATGTATATAAACCTGAAATATAAAGGTAGTGAGAAATCCCATGTTTCCCTTGTAATGCTGATGCAGGGGTTGTGTAGAGAAGATGTCAACAATCACCATTCCCATTGCTCACCAATTCCCCCATGCAAATGCTCCCATTCTGGGTTTCTTCTCCAGCCAAAGTATCAGATGGAAGCATCAGATTGCTGGAAAGAAAGATTCAGAGGAGGGCATTTGTGTCAGCAAACACAAGAGGGTCAAGCAACCGTCCCACCTGCTCATTCTTCTCTGCAAGTGTTTTCCTCCACGACATTTTTGCTATGTGGATGTAGGGTGACACCCATTTCCACCCTTAGTCACAAAAAGCTCTTGCCAGATTGGACTGCCTTCATATTTGCTTTAAAGATTTGTGTGCCTTTCTGGAAGCTGGGCCCATGGGGGAAGCTACATAAAAAATAATTGAAAACAGAATGTGAGACTTGCAATACAAATTTTCCTGAGAGAAGGAATCACAAACAGCAGGAAATGGCTCTGAAGCTGTTGGGCACTTCTGTCAAAGACAGGCAGATATTGGAATACTTTCAGTACATTTTCGCTTACATCCGAGTATGCAAATATTTCACTTACATTTTTCAGGGCTCTGCCATTTCAGTCAGATCAACAACTTCATCTGCGATTTTATTTTTCTTATGCAAATCTCCTCTCCGAGTACAAAAGAACCACTGTATGCTGTCAAAGAATCATAGAACTGTAGAGTTGGAAGGGAGTCCCCATGAATCATCTAGTCCAACCCTCCGAAAAGCTGAGGATGGACTTTCTGTAAAGTTATGCTGGCTGTTCAAAAACTGGGGATAAACTAATCTGGGTTCAGAAACATTTGGGCAGAAGTTTGAACACTTTTTCCTTTCTGACAAAGCCCTTTCTTTTCATGGACCAGTGGGCTATCCCAGTTTGGTGTCTGGGATATAAGGGAAGTGGGGCACACATGTAGGTGCACATCATACAATGGTGAAAGAGAGCAGAACCTTAAGTGTGCATTGGCATCTTCCAGTTCTGGCCACCCATCCAACTGCCTCCCCTTAGTAGCAAGTACAGGTTTAGATGGTGCATCATTGCTGAGGAGGGTTGTGTGGGTTGGTGGGTTGGTTGGTTGGTTGGTTGGCTGGCTGGCTGGCTTCTTTTTTGCCTGTCTATATAGTGGCCTTGTCTGCTGTGTGTGCTGGGATATTGGGTGCAAGTGATGTAGGTGTGCCATCTAATTAAGTTACGTTGGTCACATTTTAGCAGAGATGTGCCAGAAATTCACCAGTTAGGGGCTATCTTAAGTGAACGCCCTTAGCCAACTTTGAGGGCAAATAATGATTCCTGAAACTTGGCACTCAGGGATATGAGAATGGTGTGCTGCATAGGTGCCCATTCCCTGAGGCCCTGAGTGTCTGAACACCCACAAAATGCTTCATGAAAGGGATGGGTATCCACAAAATTTGGCGCCAGGGCCATGCACACTGCATGGCACTCACAGCCCCAGGCACCCACGGTCGCAGGGCCAAGCTGGCACTCCTGGTGTGCTGTGTGTGGATTGCCATTTGGGCCAACCTGGCTCATCTCAGGGTTTGGAGTGGTGAGGGTCTGGGAGGAAGTGACCCAGAAAAACCTCCTAAAAGGTGGGTACTGTAAGTGGTGAGAATCACTACCCATATCCTAGGGCAAATCCTTTTTTTTTTAAAAAAAGAAAGAAACATACTATGCCTCCAGGGTCATTTATGAGTTAACTTCTTTTACAGTCAGTTACCTCTGGAGATCTTGACTGTAAGTTAAATATATGTGGCTTTTTTTCAACCCGTTTACCTCACCTCTTTAGTTCCAGTTCTGAATGCAAAACTTTTTGGAGCAGAACCAAGCTCCAGAAATTGTGGGCCATTTAGAAGAAGATGCATATTTATTGCTCTCCATCTTAACACAGGAAAGGAAAGGATTTCTGTTGCCCACCCTCCTTTCAGTAATACATTCCTCATCTGGGCAGTTGCCTAGCCTTTGAACAATGCACATGTGAGGAAGGAATCTACAGAAATGGAGTGTGCATTAAATGACCAACACCTGATTTTGAAAGCCTCTGTGGGTATGTAGATAATGTTTAAAATTTCTATCTTGCCATCAGAAAATATAGAAATGTTTCATTGTTTGGAAATGTGAACATTATGTTTGATCATAGAAACTGCGCACGCCGCAGGAGTCTCCTGCTGCTTCCTACTACATAAGAAGAAAACACAATTTCCTCTTTTCTGTGGATTTATTGTTGGCTATTGCTGCAGTATAAAAATATTACTGGAATAAGGCATCAGTATTCCTTCCCAACACAAAAGGTGTGTGGAACAAATGGCTGTAATCTCTCCAACTTTTTGAATTTTGTCACATCTGTTCTCTACTGATGATTTGATCACTGCATACCTGGGTCAGCAACACATGAATTCCTTGACTACTTTGCCATACTTAAATCCCACTAAAGCCTAAATGCATGGAATTGAATGCAGACCTGCAGAGACACAGCAGAAGCTATATGTGCCATCTAGCTCCTATTTCCAAAGGCAGATAGTGTGTAGAGAACTCAGTGGGATTTAACTCCATGCCTTGACTCACAAATATGATACAGAAAGTTACTTTTTCAAGCATATGTGTGTGTACGTTTGTGTATAGATAGATATAAACATATAGCTAGTTGAGCATTATCCTGCTGAGCTATATATTTCTATTCTATAAGAAATGCCATTGATCTGTGACTTGAATTTTGATGCTTGAAATAAAAATACAAATTTTGCACCGTGTAGAAATGTGATTAATTCAGCAGTGTACGAATGTCTCCAATACAGGCAACAACCAATTGACTCATGTCCAATTGAAATGTGATTGCACACATGTGCACAGCACCGAACCAGAAGTGACTCTAAAAGGTCACTAAAACATCACCCAAACAACACTAAAAGGGTGGAACAGGGGCAGAACAGGGATGGGGCAGGGTGGAATGCTTTATGCAGGCCCCACCGATATGCACATAAAGGGGGCAGTATGTAACCCCCGTGAAAAATGAGGATTGCCTGTAAATAAAAAATAAAATGGTAGCACATTGGATTGTTGCTAGCATACATCTCAAAACCTATCTTTAACAAGTGTTAGGCAGTATGGGAACTATAAACAAAGATGAATAATAATAATAATAATAATAATAATAAATAATAATAATAATAATAATAAATTTTAGGGCTCTTTATGGTGAACTGTAAATCAGAAATATGTTTACCTGAGGCTGTTCCATCAACAGGCCTATGCTCTGAAAGAGGCCTATGCCCTCTGCGTCTGTATACCATTACATGGACTTCATGGTGAAACTACCCAAGTTTCCAATACACTTGAAAGGGAGGATGTTGCATGTACATGTTCATAGCTTATTTGTTCCAGGCAAGTAAGTTTGCTCAGGATTGTGGCAACCCCATACCTTTCAACTTTCCTCGGATGAAAATAGGGACATTCTATTCTACATCAACAGGAAGTCCTCGGTGTCAGTCTTGTACCTTGGTTTTTGCATTTTTCTACCCATCACTCAGCTGGAGAATTGCATTCCAAAATTCAGAGAATTGTGAATTTTGAAGGATGTCTGTGTCTCAGTTCACATATTGTTTCAAAACTGCAGATTCATTAAGTGCACCTTTAAACACAAACTTAATCAGAATTCTCTCCCATCCCTAGCTACAACTGTGGAAGATATTTGATATATTTTTTTTCTTGGCAAAGCTTAATGGCTCTTTTATGGCTTTAAGTAGATCAAGATGGAATGATATCCAACTAATTTAATAATACATCTTGGCTCTATTTCTTTGGACATCCTTAAAGAATCAGCTCAGGTAGTGAGAGTGATCATGTAAATGTATCCATAAAGCACCACACACACTAATTCCCAATGCCACCATACATGCCATCACATCAAGACTGCTTTATCAGTGTGTACTTCACTGTGGGGGAGAAAAAGATGAAATGAAATTGAAAGTTGGAACTAATGGCACATCAAAAGTGTACCGTACAAAATATGAAGTCAAAAAAAAATCCATAAAAATGAAGAATTATTAGATTCTACTTCAAAAACAAAATCAGATACTTAAAAAACTGAAAAATCTCAGGGGAAATTAAGAAACCTTCTGATGTGAAAAAATAGATCCATTCCTCATATATCTATGAAGCAGATGCCTCCATCTTATGACTGATTTGTAGCAGCAAAAAATGAAAATGGGAAACACAACAACCCTGCAATACTGTATCCAAGGAGCATTAAACATAATCGGGTTGAAAGTATCTGTAGTTTAGTGTGCTTTTTAGGCTTAGAAGGCGACATATGTCTTATCAGAGAACTAATATGCGACTGTCAGATGATACTTCCCCACTCTCAATAAGTTCAACATGTGAAGGGGAGCAGGGCATGATTTTCACTTATGTGCATTGAATTGTGCACGCACATGTGTCAATTGGCTTATTAATCACTGCTTACACAGTTGAGCAGTGTGGAGGAGCACGCACTTGTACCCTTGACTGGCCCAACATATGGAACGGAACAAGTAAAGTGTTTTTTTGAAACAAGAAGAGGAAAATTCCCAACCGTACATTAGGTACAACTCATTCTGGTGTCATCTAGTGACTAAACCATATGATGATGAACTGCTAATTAACTGCTGAGCCACATTTTTTAAAGGGGCTACAGGAATGCTTCTTTCCTCTCATTGTGTCTGTCATGAATGAGGACTAGTTACTTGGCCCGTTCCTGTTAAAAGGTTGTTACTTTAATGAAATTTGCTTACTTCGTTCTTTGATCAGACTCCTTCTTCAATCAAATTCTGTCCTCTCTTAGCTGCTCCTAAAACCATTTTATTTATTTTGTCAAACAAATTAACCCAAGAATTTGCCATTTTATTATCAAATCTCCTTTCCCCATATCCCATATTGCTAAAGCAATTCAATATATCCTAAACCAAAGTTCTCTCCACTCTGCCACCACTACCAACATCCTCCATATTATTGCATTCAAGGTTGGAATTATCCTTGCTGAAAATATAAGTGATAAACAGGGATTGTGGAAGTAGTAAGGATATATTGATTCTAAACCAAAGTAAAAGGTAAAGGTAAAGGACCCCTGACAGTTAAGTCTAGTTGCGAACGACTCTGGGGTTGTGGCGTTCATCTCGCTTTACTGGCCGAGGGTTTGTCCGCAGTTTTTCCGGGTCATGTGGCCAGCATGACTAAGCCGCTTCTGGCGAACCAGAGCAGTGCACAGAAACACAGTTTACGTTCCCGCCAGTGTACTACCTATTTATCTACTTGCATTTTGACATTCTTCCAAACTGCTAGGTTGTTAGGAGCTGGGACCAAGGAACAGGAGCTCACCCCGTGGCGGGGATCCAAACCACCAACCTTCCAATCGGCAAGCCCTAGTCTCAGTGGTTTAGACCACAGTGCCACCCGCGTCCTAAACCAAAGTAAACAGGCTGTCATAAAAAATGTGGAACACAGGCACTGACTATCTAGATTCACTCTCTGAAAGCAATTATTTATGAACCTCAGATCTAATCATCTGTAATTTTGAGGGCCAAAGGAAGTGCTCATTTGTTTCTGAATTGGCTCAATCAGTTTAACATAGAAATCTTCATGATAGCATGGATTGTGGCAGAGACAAATGCCCCTGCATGCTGGAAGAAATAATGTATTTCTGTTCTAATCCTTATTGGAAAATTTTATTACAATAGTACATTCACATAATCATCTCGATCAGCATACAATGGCTGCACTCACTATTAAGATCTGTATTTCTCTTAAGTGGTGACAAATTGCAGCAAATGAACAATGAGAAACTTTGAGCTCTCTCTCTCTCTCTTGAGTATTTATAAGATGCCAGTCACAGGAAAATGCAGGTGATGAGCAGAGGAAGAGGATCAAAATGAAACTCAACAGTAGGCTCTTTTGTTCACTTCTTCCTGAGCTGCAGTTTCTTTTTCACGTGTGTTTCCTTCAAACTATAATCAACAATGATATCTGAATATATATTTTTCAAAACAGCTGAATAATCCAAAATGGGTCTGCCCATAAACTACAATAGGCTACAAACTCATGTGGATTGGGATTGATCACACAAGGAGCTGAACTTGAGCGAATCTGTGCTATGTGGATTTTCTAACACATTGGCATACACCCATTGCAAGACAGACTAGCTCGAAGATGGGTGTCAAGAAGAGGAAAAAGCAGAACAGTGATAGAGAAATACACTCAGATTAAAGAGAGATATGAAATGGTTTCACAGGCACCCTCACATATATTAGTGAACTCATGCTTCAAACACGGACACAGGTAAAAGCTTAGCCAATGGCTCATGTTTCCTTTCCTTTTTTTTTAAGGAGAAAGGTTTAACAGAAGACATTTTGGTGAAACTTGGAAAAACTGACTCATGGGGAAAATTCTATATACATAAAATAATTAAAAGTAACTTGCAAAACAGCAAATGCAATTGCTGCCTAGTTGAAATTAAGCTTTGTTAGAGGCCAGCCTCTTTAAAAAGAAATTGAAATCTATTGTGCATTACAGCTCCCTTGGGAATCTGTTTTTAATCAGTGTGGTTGGGTGTTGTATTACTGTTGTGATTTGTTCAAAGCAAAGCTTGCTTAGCTTTGTACATTTAGATATTGACCCAGTCCAGAAAAGCTGAAAGTGAGACACTGACTGGTACAATTTGGACGGGTTTTGCCAACCCTAAACCAAAAGGTAGCAACTGAGACAGGAGTTCATGATCTTTATAAGTCAGATCTTATCTCATACCCCACACCCCAAGTATGTAAACTTTTTAAGTTGCTCTGCCAATGCCAATGCAGATAATGACCATTATCAGTGCTTTTCTTTTTTAAAAAAGGTGTTGATACTCATTATGAAGTTGTTGCAATAAGTGCCACACTTTAAACATGGGGGGAGTGCCTGTACCCTTGAGTACCCCCAGAAAAAGCACTGACCATTAGTATATCCTTAATGCAGAGGTTGGAGAGAGAGGCTGAGAGAGTATGGATCATAGCTGTCCACTTTTTCCTTTTTTTAAGGGAAATTCCCTTATTCCGAATAGGATTCCTCGCAAGAAAAGGGAAAAGTTGACAGCTATTATGGTGTGGATTAGGCCAGCCATGTAAAGCAACTCAATATTGATTTTGCTGTGGGGAAGGGGAAGTTAATGTATGAAAATCCTTACATAGTCCAGTCCTGATGTGCTGTGAATCCAGCTCACTATTGGGACAATAAAGGAAGTGGGGACAGACCAGGCCATGCTTCTGCCACTGGGGACCATACTGGGGACTCTGACTTTGCCCAAGGATTATGCATTTTAGCAGCAGCCCTGGTACCAAAGACCTGCCAGATTCACAATGCTAGTTTGATGGAACCCTGTGGAGAAAAGGCTCCATTCAGTAAGTAATATAGTAATGTTCAGATACTTCATCAAACAGTACAGGACTAGAATAATATGGGGCATTTTTGGTGATCCCAGGCATCTGGATTTGGGGCTAAAAGACTAAGGAAAAGTGCAGGTGCATCAAGGGTAAATGATAAGCACACACAATTTGTGACATTGTACGACTTCATTGCTTATCAAGGGGGAAGTCTGTTAAAACATTACTCTAAATTCCAATTTCCTGGCTTTGTGGTTCCTGTGCCAACATGAGATAGTGTTAACTCCGACCATAAACTGGCAGCTTTGATCATTTTACACACACACACACACACACACACACACACACACACACAGAGAGAGAGAGAGAGAGAGAGAATGCAAAAAGTGAAATATGTGTTGGGAATATTATGTGCTACTCTGGAACAAGGATGATATTGGACTTCCACCAATAAGCTCTCATTATGCAAATTAGTCGAGAAAGGAAGTAGAAAAGTTGAGCTAATGGCAAGCTGTTGCTGTCTAAATGAATGCTATGGGGTTGCCCCTAGCAACCACATGAGCACACACATGGACTTTTGTTCAACACTACATCTTTGCATTTTGAGATGAGATAACCAGGAGAGGACAGGAGTGCTCTTTATGGTCGTGAATCTTTACAGGTATCAAATTGTCATTCTCTATTCCTTCATTAATATTTCAGAGGATACATAATTGGTTTTTGGCTCATAGCAGCAGACTGGTGCAGAAAACAAATGGGAGCATGGTTCATCATTGTGAGCCCTCTCAGGGAGAATGAACACACAGAGTGGGAGTGGGCATCACAGGAAAATCTCACTAACAAAGTCCATATGCATACAACTAGTAAACATGTAGGCTCTGAAAGGAAAGTTAGATGAGCATATGGAGGCTGGAGGCATGGCCAGTTAAGTACACACCTCCATTCACCCTATGTTATCTTCACATGACTATGGCCTTTTGCTGTGGCTGGACTGGTACATTGTTGTTGTTGTTGTTGTTGTTGTTGTTGTTGTTGTTGTTGTTGTTGTTAGAGTTTATATACTGCCCTATACCCAGAGGTCTCAGGGCGGTTCACAGAAAAGATCACAACATATATAATCAGAATAAAAACAACAACCCAATAACCCCCCCCCAAGAAAAGAGCCACATTTTAAGAGGGCATAGGATGTCAAACAGATCAACCAAAGGCCTGGTTTAAAAGGAATGTTTTTGCCTGATGCCTAAAGGTGTATAATGAAGGCGCCAGATGAACTTCTTGGGAGAGCATTCCACAGATGGGGAGCCACTGCAGAGAAGGCCCATTCTCGTGTTGCTACCTCAAAAGATGATCTCAGGGTCCAGGTTGGTTCAGATGGAAAGAGGCAGTCCTTGAGGTATTGCGGTCCTGAGCCGTACATTAAAAGGTACATAAGAAGTCTGCTCCCAATAATTACTCCCCATATTCTGTTCATTTATTATTCTAAGAATTGGCTCTTCCAGCCTTTCTAAATTTTAGGTTTTCTTCTGGGAAAATTTCTAAAGATTAGCCCTGAGGTTTGGAGCAGCTGGATGCTTCGGGTTTTCGGTCTTTTCAGCTCATTTGCATATTTTCTTCCCCTCTCATTTATGTATGAGAAGGGGCAAAGTACATTTCTGAGATGGTGACTTGCGTGTTGGATTTATAAAAGAGCGATAACAATGGGTTGGCTCCAGAGTGTCCCTTCCATGAATGGAAGGGCTCAGTGTATCTCTGGAATGGCCTGAGATCCATTGGAGGAGTCAGGGTGCCTATGTTACCAGTTTCTGGCAGACACAAAATAGAAGAAGGCATGCCATTTTCTTCTGCTACCCAAACTGTCAAGGACTATCCATAAATATCACAAAACAGTGAAGAGAAGAGGTATTGATTTCCTTTCATTGCTGCCGAGTGTTGCAGGAAGCATGAAAAGTGAAAGAAAAGTAGATATTGCCAGCACAACAATTAATAGATTAGCTGAAGCATTTGCTCCATGCACAATCCTATCCCATTAGTAGGTATCATTAAATTCAATAGTGCTTCTGCCCACAAACTTAGAGTGGAAGACTTAGTCATAGAATCACAGTTGGAAACGACTTTGGAGGTTACCTAGTGTAACCCCCTGCTCAACTCAGGATGCAACTACAATAGCTACCCAACCTCTTTTCACAAATTTCCAGCAAAGGTATATCCCAACCTCTCTTTAGATACCTCCAGCAAAGCAGAGCCCACCACCTCTCAAGACAGTTTGCTTCACTGTCAAATAGCTCTTACAATCAGGGCATTTCTCCTAGTGTTCAGTCAAAATCTGCTTCCTTGTAATCCCTGCCCACTGATTCTAGTCATGCGGTGAGGTTAGAAGACATTGCATCAGAGCAAGTGTTACTCCACACTTTCCCTTGTAGTTTCCTTATCATAAAAGTCCAGTCTTTCTGGGTTTGTTGTTGCAGTTTTGTTGCATGGCAAGTGTGGCGTTTCACTCCTAAAGGTTCTCCAAGGGTTAACTTGGCAGGGAGGAGATTGACCAATGGGAGCTCTCCAGGCAATTAGAGTGTGGAAGGATGGCAGTTAGAGAGGATAGAAAAGGCAGTTAGAGGTTGGAAGTTAGGCAGTTGAGTCAGAGTTAGAGGGGGATAGAGAGAGGGAGATAGAGCTAATGAGCAGAGCTAGAGCAGGTTAAATAATTAACAGGAGGCATTAGGGATAGTTATTGGAATACTAGGTAGAGAGTTGAAATATACTTATCTGAATAACCATACAGTTATATTAAACGTTTTACCAAGTCATTTGAAACCATTACGCTTTGTACAAACAATAAAGAAACTTATGTTTTATTTTTACCACAATCCGAATCTGAAGTGAGTTATTCATTGCCAGAGTGAATACTGGCTGGTGGCAGCGGATATACCATATGTCGTTGGGGCAGTTACCAATAGACCGTTAAACGTCCGGGGGTGCTGCTCAGGCCTGAGAGAGTGACCGCGACAGCAAGGTCCCAAACCCTCCCAGGAAGTGGAATAAAGACACATGACAGTATTTTAGATTAATGGAGGAAAAAGGCCACAACTTTATTGCTTATAGAATGTGAGTGGTCTTGGCTTAGGCATTGGAAACCACACAACTATATCTGACTCCTGCCCATCTGCAGGAAGTCTTGGAAGGGTTAACCACCAGTAGAGGGAGCCCTGCTGATGCACATCAACTAGGAACTCCCCCAGGGTCACTGCTAGGGGTCGCACCATGGCCCTAGCCCAGGCATGGCCAAACTTGGCCCTCTAGCTGTTTTGGGACTACAATTCCCATCACCCCTGACCACTGGTCCTGTTAGCTAGGGATGATGGGAGTTGTAGTCCCAAAACAGTTGGAGGGCCAAGTTTGGCCATGCCTGCCCTAGCCCCTCGTCTGGGGCTTCAGACAGAGACCATGCCCCCGCGCCACACCCCCGGACCGTCCGGATTGGACGGCCTAGAGATGACGTGGCCAAGGACCCTCCCCATCAATGATAACTGCACAACCTGAACTTGCTGGTATGTGATTGAATTTCACCTGAAGATGGTGACATTCTGGAAGCGCCCTAAGCTAAAGGAGAAAGAGAAGTGATTGGAGGTGGATGGATTTTCATCTATGCACATTTTTGTGTACATTACTAGGCTGTATTGCAAAATTTGGAGGGGTGCGAGTTTCAAATGGTGGTTGTATTTCAGCTTGTGAATTGTTTCAAGAAAGTGAAAATTAGGTCACTGAATCTAATTTCTCCTTTCCACCTACCTGACCAGCATAGAATCCTCATACTGCTGCTATGATATCCACCACGAAGTCTGAGAGTGGCTTAATGCATATTCTAAACCACTGCTTAAAAACAAAATAATGAACAAAACCATTGCTGGTAATGCAGCTGTATATTCCCAGTGTGTTTATCAATTAGATTGCATTGTTGGCAGCCCATTTCCAATCAGCCTGGATTTTGGCAAGGCTGTATTAATAATCAGCACAAAGCAATGAAGGGAGAAGAATGACAGAAGTGACTGACATTTTTATGATTGGGAGGAGGGGTTGGAAGATGGCGAGCTGTGGAAACAGGTAGGTGGGCAATCTGCAGCGATTTTATAATTCCCAAGATGAAAGTCATAGCTTTTTGTTTCCTTAGCAACTGTGAAATCCCCATTTTTGTAAATTAAATGCCATGCATAGTGAGAACTTGCATTCCCCCATCTAGCATCATTCCCTGGGGGGCATATACATCATTTACAACCTTATGCTATGTATGTTTATTCAAAAGTAAGTTTAAGACTCTTTCCATAGCAAGTGTTGCATAAAATTGAAGCCCGAGAGGACAGGAAGGTGGTGGTGGTGGTGGGTTAACTTTAGCTCACAAACATTTTATCTTCTGGACCATATTATCTGTGGCACTGGGAACCGTTCTTTTTGTTCAAAAGAGAAAAGTAAGAAGGAATGGAAGTTGGAAAAGCCTTTCATATTTGTATTTAAAGTAAGCACAAACAACTGAATAAAGGCTGCAGTCCTCCACCCACATAATTCAGAGAAATCGTCACTGGAGTAAGAACCTATAAAGAACCCAACTTCATCCCTTCTACAACTACATACAAAATAGAACTGAAAAGTCAATTTTTATGGATTCTTCAAACCCACTGTGCATATATGTTTTGCAAGTAACATGCCACGCTGTCGTTGGCTTCCTTTGGCAAGGAAGAAGCATCCATGGAAAAAGCAGAGACAGTTGCACTCAGCTCTAATTAATCACTCTATGAATAAGTTACATGTAACCTTCATATCACTGAGTAGTTAATGCTTTATAGGTGATAAAATTGAAAGCAGATGGAAGCCTGGAGGTGTGCCAATTTTCCTTTCACCTTCATGTTCCGAAAATAAATAAATAAACCAAACCCATCAGAGCAACTCCTTATAGCAAACCCCACTTAACTGTTTAAATATACAAGTGTTGGCCAAGTTGTGTCTCTCCAGATGTAGTTGGACTTCAGCTCCCACTTATACCTGGTCAGCATGGCCAATGATGAGGGATGATGGAAGCTGGAGTCCAGTGACAGCTGGGGAATCACAGGTTTCCCATCACAGTGATATATTCTTGGTAAAATGTGTATGGGCCTTTGTGAAATGCACCCAAGACCTAAATTATCATCTAGGTGTAGCGCTCTCTCTCTCTCTCTCTCTCTCTCTCTCTCTCTCCCCCCCACACACACACACACCATGACGCATTGGAAGAGTTTAATACTGTTATACTGTAGTCTACAAATGTCCCCAAGAGTGTCTGTCAAGTTGGCTGTGTTTCTGGCTTTTACTACCAGACACCTGTGCTTGCAAGGAGAGCTTATGCATATGTAAAATGCACACCAAATCTTGCTAATCATAGAATAAACTCTCTCTGCACTGTTTCTAGACAAAACTTTAAAATCAATGTGTGATGCTATGAGAGCTGTGGATGCACACCCTTTGAATCCTGATCTACTGTAGCAGATTTCTTGTTTGGAGCTCAGCAAAAGGAAAGGAAAGGAAAATGGGAGCACTTACTGATTTGAACTTAAGTTTCAAGCTGAATTCATCTCATATTTGCACTATGATCTCAAGGGGAGCTATTTTGATCTCTCTTGGGAAAGTGCCTTCTTCAAAGCAAAATAAAGATCATGAAAAGTGCCATTAAGTCTGCATGAATCAGCTGCAGAATAATACCTTCACTACCATAAATGCATGGTATGAATGAATGAAAATTTCAGCAATATCCACATACCTTTCCATCTTTGGGCATTGGTTTTAAATGAACAGTTAAGTTTGGCAAATTAAAGAACTTTTTAAATTGGTTCTTGCATTATATTTTCACTGTTTGCTTTTTACTATTTGTAGGTTTGTTGTACATCACTCTGAGCTGCTTTGGAAGAAGGGCAATTTAGAAATATTTTAAATAAATAAAAGAAGGGGTCCATTGCAGATGTAATTCTCTGATCCCAAGCCTTTGTCAAGAGCATAGGAGCAGGCTGTGGGATTATGTGCTCCCTCCTCTCTCTCTCTCTTGCAAATTTCACTGAAGATGTTGACTATGGGTTAAAGCCTGCAGATGTAGTTTGGACAGTCTTCAAGCCATCTACAAAGGCAGTCCCATATACAGTGCATTTCACTAGTGCAATCTGGAAATTATGTGCCTCACCAGTGCAAGTGTATTACCATTGTTGTTGTTTTTTGTATATTTATTTTAGATCTTGCTGTGTTTTATTTGAAAATTGTTTGGTTTCGTTATGTATTTTTAATGCTTTACTTATTGTTTATGACTACTTTTGATATGTTGTAGTTATGTATTTGTTTCATGTTGTAAGTCACCTTGAGCAAGTTTTGAACTGTGGAAAGGTAGCATACAAATGACGTTATGTATGTATTTATGCAAATGGTTCGGGAGCACTTCATGACTTAATGGTACTTCCAAGGTGCTACTGATGAAAGCAATTAGGCTGGTAGGCACAAGAGTGATTTTTCCATGGTGACCCCACGTTTGTTGGTTCTGTTGGGATCTGAGAAGTTCTATCTCTTCACTCCTTTAAGCTTGCATTAAAAACACACATACCTTATGCCTTTCCATAATTTAGAGGATTTTCATTGGGCTGCTGTTGCTATTGTGCTATTCTATCTTTGTGATTTTTAGGGTTTTACTGGTCTGGGCTATAATCCTACAGTGCAGTCCTATTCAGAAATAAATGCTACTGAATTAAACGGGGCTTACTCCCAGATAAGTGGGTTTAGGATTGCAGCCTTAGTATTCATCACCACATACTGTTGTTTGCCGATTGTATTGTGGGTGTGGGTGTTTGGTTTTAATTATGTTTCACGTATTGTTGTGAGCCACCTTGTAAAGAATATTTCCCGTAAAATAAAAATATGTATAGTGTCAGGAACTTGCTTGAAACACTGTCCACTATGAAGTACAGGGACAATACTGATGATATCATATAAACTACCCCACCGCCACCATCTTGCTCATTGCTTTTATATGAATACTTCATGGAAGTGGTACACATCCCATCACTGCATCTCGGTACCAGTAAATCTGTCTGTCGAGTTTCTGTATGTCATAAAAAGGCCGATCTACAAGGGCTTATGTAGTCTGGCACTCTGTTATCACAATATGTCTAATATTGCCAAGCACTTAGCAAAGGTGAAATGCTTATATCTTCCACAGTCAGAGCTGGTGACAGAGGAGAAGAAGCAAGAAACCTGATGTTAGGATAAGTATAAGCATAAGAAGTATAAGCGAGTATAAGCAAATAATAAAATTTGCTTATCTTAAGTTTGGGCCCAGAGACTTCTGATGAGAATCTGTAGGTTTTCGGTAGGGGGTGGGATGGGGTGGGGTGGGGTGGGAATGGAGATACACCTTCTTTTGTACTCACTGCCAGATCCACTTCAAGGGCAGCAATGGATGTCTTCCCAGTGGCCAATGAGTGGCTGCTACCATTTTTATTTCTCAAAGAGATGCCAAGCGAAGATCATCAGGCTTAGCCATGGAAACAAGCTGTGGGGATCCATCCAAAGGAGAGGTGAGCATTAGAAGCCTCCTGAATTCTTCCCCAACTTGGATTAAAATCTGCAGTGTACTTGGGCTTTAGCCAAAGAACAAAAAGTCACTTGCATACAGTCAGCCTGCATGTGGACAGCTGAGGAGGGCCATGCTTGCTAGCTTCTGCCCCTGAGCTTACCTGAGCCAATGTCCACATTAAAGTGTAATATCTGGTAAAAGAGAAGCATATGCACATAACATGATAGGGAGCAGCAGGATCAGAAACCCTGGAGAGGGGTCCTGACTGAGTGGAGTATACAGGGTTATTAATGTAGGTTCAGATGCCCCTTCAAACATCAAACTGAGCACATGGATGCTGGGAGCAAGATGTGCAATGTGCAGTATGAGGCCAGCAAACATAGTTCCATCCCTTCTCTGTGCATATAGACGCAAGCATGAATGTAAGGCTCCAATCTTGGCTCCCGCGTTTCCCTGACCCCAAATTGTTCTTGGCTCAGCTTCACTGCTGCTGCAAACATGATGTCTTTCTTTGCTGAAGGAAGCATTATGTCTTTCTTTGCTGAACTGTCTAGGAATGATTCATGTGCTTCATCCTATCTGCTGCCCTTGAAGCAACCATGATTCAGGTAAGTTTAATTGACCCTGTTGACAGGAAGGAGTGGTAAGGTGCAATGACTCATTCACAACAACTCAGCGAGTCAGAGGTAGAATCAGGAAAAGAACTCTGACATCCATTAGCATATGAGTATTAGGTAGTAAGGTTTAAAATCAATTCTCTTTGGCACAACAGACTGCTTTGTGGTCGTGATGATTATTTTTTAACAATCTCACAACAAAATAAAAGGAATTGGATTGGCATGGTTGCAATTGCCATACGTTTCTATGAGGATTACATGTGGTTTGATTTTCTAGAGACATATTACAATATCAATATATGTATTGTGCACTAAGGTTACCATTCTAAGTACTCTGACTTAGAAGTGAGTTCTGTTTAAATCACCTGTGCTTTCTTTTAAGTGAATGTATTTAGGATTAGATTTTTTAAAGGCATCCAGAGTTGTGAAATTTACAACTGCACTGTATCCAGTTTGCAGGTCTATGCAATGAATTGAGTGTAAAGAGACCCACAGACTGAATTCACTGCAGTGATGTGATCAGTAACATGAAGCATTGTAGCTAATGCACCCAGTGTGGTGCAATGGTTATTTTTCTGAATGGTGATTTCAAGAAGTGCTTTAGATCAGGAAATTGTTGGGGAGGAGAGAGTTAAACATCTTCTCCAAGAATGCCACTTCTCCCATTTTCAATTAGTTGCCTTGGCATCTAATTTATAAAAACAATCTGCATAATGTGGGAAATACTAATGATTTTGTTGTTGTTGTTCAGTCGTTCAGTCGTGTCCGACTCTTTGTGACCCCATGGACCAGAGCATGCCAGGCACGCCTATCTTTCACTGCCTCCCGCAGTTTGGCCAAACTCATGCCAGTCGCTTCGAGAACACTGTCCAACCATCTCGTCCTCGGTCGCCCCCTTCTCCTTGTGCCCTCCATCTTCCCCAACATCAGGGTCTTTTCCATGTAATGCTACATATTCTATTTCAAGTCTAGTTTGACCTTAAAAATGGCCAATGATCAAGCTCTATCTTACCCCTGATCAAAACAAAATAAAAAATAAAAAAAATCATTCCAGTAGCACCTTAGAGACCAACTAAGTTTGTTCTTGGTATGAGCTTTCGTGTGCATGCACACTTCTTCAGATTATACTGAAAAAGGAAAACATAATATACTCGGTTTCCAAAAGGCCATTCCAAAATAGCTGCAGTAACGTATCTTTGGACTGTAGAACATCCACAGATAAACATTTCAACTGAGCATTCCAGGAAGGGAAATGAGTGGTATCAGTTCTTTTTCAAAGCATTTGCAGACATTTAACTGTTAAGGTTGTTTGGCAATGTGCAAAAGTGCTATCCTTCAGTGGTGGTTTGTGGTAGACTGGAAATAAAGCCGAAGCCTTAGGCAAACTTCCCTTCTCCCCAGTGCCAAAGTGGAGTTTTCTTCTTTGCTACCAGTGGCAAGCCAGAAATTCACCATGGAGAATGTTTGGCTCAGTTATTTTGTACATGGAAAGGGGTGGAGTGAAAGGAGGATGAACCTCCTGGCAAAGTTGGCAGTAAGAAAAGCAAAATTTTGGAAACTAAAATTATCTTCCTGTGTCTGGAGATGCTCCCAGCTGCCATTTCCCCGCTTCCCAAAGCTATGTGAAAATACTGCACCACTCCAATGGGTGCTTCTACTTGAAAGCTGCCAGCTGGTGGATGCCAGGAGGAGGTTTGGTGGCTGAAATCAGCTAAATGCCCCCAGTTTTACCAACCACAAATTGGGCAGAAGGAAGGGGAACTTTTTGGCTCAGTGGCAGCATGCCAAGACAACTGGAGGTTCCTTGTCCACTTCTGGAGTTACCAATTTACCAGCAAAACCAGCCTAGCCTGCTCATTTGCATGATCTGTAGATATCAACAGGTGAACCTCTGGAGTACGTATCTTAATGGTAATTTAAATATGTATTTTGAATGCTTGGAGGTTTAGATTATTAACTGGCATATAAATCCTTTTTTAAAAAATCATGTAAAATACTTTTATACATAAAATCCTTTTCATATCCATTTCAGGGATTTTCATATCAAATTTCATCAGACTCTTGTTATCAGACTCATGTGCTCTTCGGAATGTGGATACATGGATTCCCATTCTATGAACTGTCATGTGCATGATTTTGACAACAGAATGTATGGACTGATGTTTGCCTCCTTTCTTTTAAAAACAGTTTACAGCTGCTTGGAGCAGCTAGTAACTTCAATGGAGCTGAAGTAAAAAGGGTTTTAAAATGATCTCATGAAACCACCATGTGCAATAACATTGGGAGGAATTTAACTTAACACTAAGAAGATCGCTCCATCAGTGCAATCATTTCTGCTTGCCTGACAGAATTATTTCCACTTTCCTCCTCTGTGTGCTGTTCTGGGGGTTCTGCTGACCTCTCTGAGCCTTTTGGGGGGGGAGTGGGGGCATGAAGCATGTGGAGGAGGAGAGGGGGGGAACCCTGTTTCACTAGCAGAAATCATTGTACAGGCTTCTTCTAGTGGGACCCATTAGTTGAATCTGGCCCATGGTGCCCCATCCTAGGGAATTGTAACAAAGATGCACTGCCCCATGTGGGAGGGCAGAAAGCACGTCTTAGACCACCTCATAATTGCATTATTTCTGCAGCACCAGAATTTTTGCAATGTCAATGACCTGTGACTGCACATTCACAAAAATATTGTGGGACAGAAATAGGTTGATGCTTACGTCGCTATCCATTTCACACTCAAACAGCCTCTACTCTGCAGGCATCTACTGTATAACAGGACACTATGGAAACTTGGTATCCACAAGGCTAGTTCATTAAGTGTTAAGGTGAAATAATATTCCCCCACAACTGAATAGATACCAGGGCATGAGTGGCTAACCTATGGCACTCCAGATGGCATTGGATTCCAGCTTCCATCAGCCAACAGGGACAGTGGTCCAGATAATGTCAGTTGCTATCCAACAACATCTAAAACGGCACACGTTAGCCACCCCTTTGCTAGAGGATTTGGTGTAATTGAGTTCTGTTCAGCTTGGTGGTCACAAGTTTTGCAGTCCTGTGCCACAGTTTATGCCACCAGGTGCAGTTATGTATATTACCCAGAACAAGGCTTTGCAGTACACAGTTGTGCATTATGATACTTTTCCTTTTTTGACACATCATCCATTGAATTATCCAACATTGTTATGAAATGACAGTCATATGCATAAACCTATGCAAATAATTACATGACATTAATTATTCTACAATATGTGAACCAATGGAGCAGGATTAAGTCCTTTCTTCTGTAGGAATGGGAGTGACATCTGTGGAGGCAGTTCTCAGGAGAATGAAGTGTAACAGAGCGGGGTGTTTCACTGCTTGCATAACATGCTCTTTTTTAGAATCAAAGTCTTCTTTTAAGTTCTCATCACAGTGTAGTCATTATGTAAATGCTAGTTAATAATCATATGCATGACTTAACCTTCATTTAAAAAGCATTCAGCATATCAACAGTCTGCCTGCTATAGTGTCGTCTATACTGTATATCTTCATCATTTTTAGCCAAGCACTACCAGATTATGTAGCACTCCGTCAGAGTATGTATTATGTACTCCACACTTCTTCAAATGGTGAGTGGTTCAAGTACTGCTAGTTCTAGTTTGCTTGGGATGACAGAGCACTAGAGACATCAGGTTTCTTAATAGATCTACTAGCATAGCATAAATGGAGGCAAACAAACAATTCTAAAGGACAGCGGCCATCCCAAAGAGGGATAAACTCCACTATGAGATGCTTCCCTTTTAGCCAACCCACAATTTTGACCAATTTCACAAGTGTAAAGTTGCTGTTTCTGCCAATGACTCATCTCAGACTAGGGATGAAACTAAGGACAAAATCTGTGTCAGGCCAGTTCAGCATAGGACAGAACCGTTGGGTCCCAGTCGCGGAGACACCTCTTCCCTTGCAGAGGATATAGCAAAGCATAAAGGAATAAACTAAACAAGACAGCTATTTGGGTTAAAATGGTCACAGCCTAGATTCCAGATATAGCTGGACTTTGGCTCAAGCATTGGATGTATATTTGTTCTAGCCTCCCACCAGAGAGCTGATTTTTTTACAGGATCATACCAAGGATTATGGCCTCCCCAATTTGCTGATCTACCAAGGAGTCCATCCTAAGGCCTCCGCTGGAAATTATATGGCCCATCTGCCCAACACTTGGATCCTGGGTAGAGACCTCCACCTAGACCCCTCTAATGGGGTACCCTGCTTTTGGGTCAGAATGATTCAACAATTCAACCAAGATCATGATGACTAGGATTCCATCCTGCCTTACCCGCCAGCTGGATGGTTTTCAATGGTCGGCCATGCCTGAGTGTCCTGGCTGTGCTGGGTATGGTGGCAGGGCCACGAGGGGCTGCAACCGCCACCGCCACCCCCCATAATAGGGTAAGTGTCCATTTCATCCCGTTTTTGAATAAAATCCTGTAGAAATCGTTTTAAATACCCACAGAATTAGTAAATGTGAAAACTGATGTGGAGACAAACATCAGTGGTCCAAGTATCTTGCCTTCTTTTTCTTCCCTTCCATGCAAGATGGTTCTTGAATAGCCATGTGATGGCAAGTGGAGCAACAGTTAATATCACACAGACTAATTCTCCACTTTTATGACATGTACAGTATTTCTAGTGAAATTAGATCTTTTAAAATGTAAATTTTATGTAAATCTGTGCCCTCTCGTATCCTCTTTTGTGTTGATGTGTGGTGACTAAGCATGATCAGGCCTCATTAAGCTGCCTCAGCCCCTCCTCCATTTTGTATTTCAGGATCCATTTTGGTTGTACACATTTCCACTCAGAAATGTTGGCATCCATCTGTCTCGAGAGACAATGGAGTGCAGCTCTAGGGTTGATGTCAAACCTTTGTGTTAGCAGCGCCACTATTAATATATAGGATACCTTCTTATTCTGTCCCCATCCTTACTCTTATCATCAGTATGACTTTTCCTTAATCTCCAACCCTAAATTAACCTCTCCACCTCCATTGCTTCTAGCCTTCTGATTAATGAGCTAATGTATCGCGGTAGATTAAATTGCTCTCTAATTAATTTTTGTTCCTTTTATTATCTTTTTTAGGTGGGTACTAACCCAAAAGGATAAAATTTGCCTCATAACACTTAATTGTATTTCATGATTAAGTCATTTTCAACAAGGTGCCAATGCCATCAAGTTGGATAGCTTACTATTGTTAATTTAACAGACCCTGCTGCTTTGCACAGCTTCTTCAGTGCTCTTTGAGTCCTATTGGACATGAGCTAAAGTGTTTCAAAAGAAAGTCAGTCGGTCCTCATAAAAGTGAATAGTACTTGTTGGAACTAAGCATAGATTTAGAAATAAGAGTTGGTTCACTACAACTTGGCTGTGCCCTGAAGGAAGATCAATTATGGGCCGGGGTGATAAATAGATTAACTATTCTTCAGGAAAACGTTTCCACATGAATCAAATATTTTAATACAAACGTGTTATTTCTTACAAGGTAAGAAATCACAATTCTTGGAGCCAAACTGTCAAGATATTTTCAATAAGAGAATTGGGGGACAGAGAGGGGGAGAAATGTCCCGTTTTCCTAGCAGAACTCATTGCACTGGCTCCCACTAGCACTGCTGTTCAATTGAATCTGGCCCCTTAGCAAAACCTATGTTCATACATTGGCTATGCTCAGTCAAACCACTGTTAAGCCCTATGGGAACAAACCAGGCTGAGCCCTGGATGTAGGCCTACATATGCCCTCTTCTGTTTAAGTTTGGCTGGAAGGAGGAGATCAGAATATATTCATTTCTATTTTCAAATAATTATGGTTATTTGTTTTGTCCAAACTGACAAACATATGGCTAATGATACCTTTGGTTTAAAACTTTATGATTAAATAGTTAAAAACTACATTGTTTCCCTGACTAACACTAGCCATAGTTAGTCTGAGTTTATACATAAGGATTAATAAATTGAAGATGGAAGCTAAGCCAGAGAAGAGGGAAAATGGGAATATATGAGCCCTGTGTCTCAGGCATCTAATTCTGAAACATAGGTTAGCATTAGAAAACGAGGACATTGGTTGGCAACTGCTTGTGGTTGAATTGTTCATCTGGAAGCCTAGTTTTCATGTTCTTCCCTCACTTTTTGTGTTGGAAGAACCACACAGATTTTATCTATCTGGCCTAGCCCACATGATATGTTTTTGATATTTGCATAATATAACAAATAAGATGAGCTTGCAACTCAACCATTGCAAAGAGAGCACCAGTCCTGGTGAATGCATGAACTAGGATAGAGAGGTGATTGAAGTATAGACACCTGGCTGGTATTGCAGACTCTCTAGGTGTTCTGAAGCAAACAAATAAAAAATATTCTACCCACACCTCAGAGGGCAAGAAGCGTGCAACTCACTATATCCACCTCTGCTCCACTTAAAGCAGGAAAGGCACTATCAGTTGTTCACATAAGAGTCTGCAATTTACAGAAAAGAGCTAGTGCAAATGATCACTTTATTACATTTGATTATATTTTTACGTCTTAATGGAATTTGTACATTCTGTAATGTAATGTGTTAATATTTAAGTGTTTAAGTTAATGGAGAGATCTTGGATAGTAGGCAGTAAAATGAAAATTGTGGCATACTGCCTGGATTTCTGTAAAACATTAGGTTGTAACACCCTAGGACTTGACAGAAGAAGAAATGAATAGTCTCCCTGGTAAGCCTCCTCAGGTGGCTATCTATCTATCTATCTATCTATCTATCTATCAATCAATCATCTATCATCCAGGTCACATGAACAGTTGAACACACATACAGATTAGGAACCAGCATTTTAGAGAAAGTAGAGTTTTCTCCTGTTGCACCATCTAGAAACCCTTGAATTTACTTAGGACCAAACTGTGTGTGATGGACAGCTGTCCATGTCTCTGACTTGTTCATGTTTAGAGCAGGGTTTGAGGGCTCTACTCTTCACACAAAAAGAAAACATAGGGGAGGTAAGTGAAAAATAAACCCATGACTTACTTCACTGCACTTGACAGCTTTAAGCAGCTTCCTGTGGGAAAACCCACACTGTGAAAGAGAAGGGAAGAAGAAGAAGAGCTTGGATTTGATACCCTGCTTTATTGCTACCCTGAAGGAGTCTCAAAGTGGCTAACATTCTCCTTTCCCTTCCTCCCCCACAACAAACACTCTGTGAGGTGAGTGGGGCTGAGAGACTTCAGAGAAGTGTGACTAGCCCAAGGTCACCCAGCAGCTGCATTGTGGAGGAGCGGGAGACGCGAACCCGGTTCACCAGATTACGAGTCTACCACTCTTAACCACTGCACCACACAGGGAAGCAAGGAAACCAGCTTAACTAGTCCCTCTTAACTGTTGTCACAAAGTGGACATCTACCCACACCACCACTGCCTCCCCTAAAATAGGTCTTTCAACGCATGAAACATCAGTTCACACAGGAAACTCTCATACAGACTAAAGCAGTAAGGCATTTAGGCAGAAAGTGAATAATAAGGACTCTACATGTTTAAACTTGAACAGTCATCAATGAGCAAAATAAAAAAGGAAAATGCATTCTGCCAAACCTGCATTGTTCCCCTAACCAAGTCAGTATATATCAATTTGAATTCCTCAGTTCACTTAACAGTTTCCTTTGCCTCATCCCCCAGGCTTTTTTCTTCCACACTGTTCCAAAAATGCTTAGTTGTACTTCTGCAGTATTCCAATATTCTTATTGTTTTCCAGAGCTTTCTCTCTTTGCCCTGTTTGAGGTCTCAGTGTTCAACTTCTGTAGCTAGATGTTTTGGCAAGTCTAAAAGCTAGCAGAGTGGTGGTGCTTCTGTCCCTGAAACCTATAACTACCGTATTCTGCCTCAAATATTTTGGTTTCATTTCTCCTCAACTGTCAGGCTCCTGGACTGAAATTGTGACTCATCTGGGCAGAATGACCTCTCTAAAAAGGAAGGAATCGTTTTATAGAAAAGTTCAGAACATAAAATGGTTGATAAGTTTCATTTCTTCACAGGGTTCAATTAATGGAAATGAGCCAGGTTAGTGGAAAATTTCCTTAAAACAATAGAACATGGTGAAGTAAGGAGGGGATCAGCAAAGGAAAAGGCAACTTATGCATTTTTAAAAATATAAAAATAGACATAAACACCCCTGCTACTACCTAAGAAAAATCAGACACATTGATAAAATACATCTGGCTGCTCCTTGATATATCCTTATTCCATGGCTGTACATCATCATGTGATTGAAAATACTTACTTAGCAGAAGACCAAGCTGGCATAACCCAAAATACCATAACACTTGTGGCAAACATGAGAGCATAATTGCAAAACATATTTATTTCACAATTTAAGTGACTTCAAGTGAAGGCATCATGTCATTTGCTAGAACCTTGTTCTCTTATCCCATCTTCCTCCTTTCATAAGATGGGAGGATTCATAGCTACCTGGTGGCAGAGGGATTGTGCATATCACTCATGGGGAGCCTGTGACCCTCCAAGTGTTGTGAACTCCACCTCCCATCATCCCCAGCCACTGGTCATGTTGCCTGGGGCTGGTCGCAGTTGAAGTCCAACAACATCTGGAGGTCTGCAGGTTCCTCATCTTTGATGTATATTTTTTTTTCTCCCTTTACAGGCAGTTCAGGTTAGAAAAAAAAAGTATTTCCCTTTCATTATATTCTACACTCAAAAGCAAGGATAACCGACTTCCGGCGAAGGTCGCCATCGCGGGCGGTCGTGGGTTGCCTCGGCTGCGAGGCCACCCAGTCTGCCCGGGGGTTGGAGCCCTGCCACCGCTACGCGGGGCTCCGGTGAGGCCGGGAAGAGCGTCCCGTGCCTCGGGCTCCCCGGCGGGCCCGCTAGGCTACGCACCCTTCCCTCGCCCCCCCTGTAAAGGGGGAGTGGGGGTGAAGGGAATGTGGAGCCGGGCCATTAGGGGAAATGCCCCAACCGGGCGGAGAAGCGGCGAGACTGGCCGTGGTGAGCGAAACGTTCTCCTGAGAGATGAAAGAAAAAGAAGCTGGAGGTCGTAAGTAATTGAATGGATTTATTGCTGAGTTTAAAGACTTAACGACTTAACGACCCTGAAGGCTTTAGATAACGGAGCCCGCCTGTCTCCCTTCGGAGGCGAGGAAAATAACAGACTGTGAAACTGTTGCTATCGGATGGATATATTGTTAAGACTTTTTGAGGAGTGAGACTTTTTAGATCTCCCTTGGGGGAGGAAGAGGATGGAAAATATCCCAGTTGAAAGTTTTCGTCTTTGCATTCCGGTTTCAGAGAAAAATGGCTGCGAAGGCTCTGAAGCGAAGTGGAAAATTACTGCTACATGATGAACAATGCTGAAATAGAAACTGAAATCTGATACCTATGCCCGTCCTCACCATGTTGGGTTTTGTTTTTGAAACCGTTCTGGACTCGGCACTAACTGATGAAGAAAGGATTATTATACTGAAATTGGAACTGATTAATCGGAAATTGAAGGTTTTGAGTGGGGATTTGAAGGAAAATTTATTTCCCACAGAGGAGACCTTCCAGACACTTGGTACTATGGAAGAAAATCTGGGCAAAGGGCTGATGGAGTCGATAGAAAAAATGAGCGAGTTGACATGGCGATCCCTGGGAAAAGAAGCGTTCCTCGGTGGTGGCAGTCCGAGGACGGCAAGGAATATTATATCCAGCCCTCGAGGTGTGAGCTCGGGAGCGATGGGCAAGAAATTAAGATATCTACAAATAGAAGAATGCAGTATCGAATGGGAGAAGCCAAGAGATGAACAGTGTATCCTGATGCTCGATGCAAGGATGGTTGGGGAAGGTGTCTGGTTTTGGGTCTGGTTCTGTGGATGTATAAGAAAAGAGGACAATCTGAGGAGCGGTGGTGAAGGATGGAGCAAGACATGGGACAGAGGGGGGATAGGGTGAACTATATTAAATATAAAATATAAATGCTTTGTTATGGTAATCTGAAATCGGAGGGTTAAGACATTAAGCTTTATTTTAATTTTTATAAGAAAAGGGATATTTTGAAATTTTTTGATATTAGCAGCAGTTTAAGTGAAGAAGAATAGTTTAGATTCAATATAAGATAAATTTCTTTAAGATCCAAAGAACTGTTATTAAGATTGTTGTTTAAGGTTTGAATTTATTAAGTGAATAAAATTACTAGAGAAAGGAAGTTATTAAAGTAGAATATGGATATAAAACCGAAGGAGAGAGGGCGGGGGAAGTCAATTGTTAAGTTTTGGAACTAGGATATTTTCTCAAGTGTATAAATAAGAAGAATTGTATTTGTGTTTGTATTTGATTTATATATGTAGGTGTGGGTGTGGGTATATGTTTGTTATGAAAATACCAATAAATTCTTATTAAAAAAAAAAAAACAAAAGCAAGGATAACCAATATGGTGCTCTCAAAATATTGCTGGATTCCAACTCCCTTCATCCATGGCTGTTGGACATGCTCACTGGCACTGATAAAAGCTGGAGTCCAGCAACATCTGAAGGGCACCATGTTGGTGACCCCTTCTCAAAAGGTAAGAAATGATAGGGATTTCAATTTTTAATATTCTTTAGTGTTTGCAATTGATGGAGCCTCCTGCTCTTTCATAAAGAGTGGGAAACGATCCTACCCTCCTACCTGCACTCTTAAATGCAGGTCTAAATAGCTACCTCCCACCATAAATCAGGTTTGCACTCTGCCCAGAACGTTTACTTAAAGAAGTATCTCTCTGTCTCTTGGGCACCATACAAATTAAGATAGTTCCTGCCCTTATAACTCTAAAAACAACCTTGAGCTAGGAGCAGAAATATAAAACAGAGTCAACCATGGCATGGGCCATGAGTCACATTGATGCTTAAAAAAACATAGCCAGAGGGGATAGTCACAGCTGGTTAAATGCAGCAGAGCACTTACATAAGAACTGCTTTGCTGAATCAGAGAAAGCCTCTGTGTAGTTAAGAAGGCGTGAGCTTGGTGGCCCTGAAAACCTCCCAAGCAGGGCTTAATCATTATTCTGCCCCTTAACATTGGACCTAAAGAATATGGAGAAGGGTATGAACTTATGGCAAAGGTCCAACGGCACCCTCCTTGCCTCTGCTCATAGCATTCCACGAGATGGACTCTACTGCAAGGAGATGGCTTGTCCACACTCAAATAAAGATAAACACAGTCTTTATAGGCCCCAGGCTACGTCACATGGGAACATTGGTGGTGGGTATTAACCATTACTTCCTTCTCTAGCTATGTCTGGGGCCTGTGGATACATCAAAGTGTGTGAAACACATGAGCTCAGGGCTACAGCTGCTACCAATTAAGTAGGGGTCATCCTGACCACGGATATGATGCAAGTGGGGCTTCCAGGCCAGCTCACCTTTTTTGGTTAACACACCCACAAGGAAACAATGCAATTCTTGGGACTATTTAGTTTAGAAAAGAAGAAAGTGGAACAATAACATTATGGATACTGTGGGGAAAGTGGATAGAGTTTATTTCTCTCTCTTTTTCTCATAATACTAGAACCTAGAGCCATCCTTTGGAGCAGAATGGTAGAAGATTAAGGACAGACAAAACAAAGCACTTCTTCACACAGCATACAGTTAAACTATAGAATTCTCTTCCAGAAAATATGCTGGTGATCACCAGCTTAGGTGGCTTCAAAGAGAATTAGACATATTCATAAAGGAAGACTATAAAAATGGCTATATGCTGTCTCCAAGTTGAATGGATACCAGTTTCTGGGGAGCAACAGCAGAAGGGTACTACACATGTGTATATGGGATGCCTACAAGTAGGACATCTAGTTGACCTTTGTGGGAAGCAGGATGCTGAAATAGAGATGTACCAGTATCACAAAAATTAGGCAGCTAGGTGCTTACTCACTTTAAAAACCATTCCCCATTGTTTCTTTGGCTGAAGCTGTGACATAACCTATTCATAATATCCTGTGAATGTCTTTATTAGATTGTATCCTGCTATATCTATGAGGATTGGGAAATACTTGGGTAGATCTTGGAAGAAGATTGGCATGGTATCTAGACTTCTCTAATAATCTTATCAATCAGCACAAATATAAAGGAAGCAAGATACAAACCTCACTCGGTGACACATTACCCCTGCAAAGCTTCATCTAATTATTAGATGGCTCCATACATTTTTTAAAAAATACAGCCATAGTTTGGAACTCCAGACAACAGCATATTGGTAAAATTTGGGAATAAGGGTGGAATGATAAAAATATGTACAAATTTATTCAGCAAATATAGCAAGCAAGGAATCATTTTAAAAAGATGTTTTGGTGCAATAACTTCAATTTATCTCTATTCATGTTTCTGATTGCATTTCAGGTGTACTGTATTTGGAGGGATAATGATTGATATGCACACACACACACCTCAAAGAAAATCAACAGTAGTAACCTTCTCCTTGGGCTTTTTAAATTTAATTCCCTACCACCACAAAAAAAGCTTACTGACAACATACCAAGGGCTTTAATCTGTGAGTTTTATTTCCCCCTTAATTTCTGTTTTTGTAGTATTAGGCAGCATTCGTTCTTTGTGTTGCATATATTTTAAACTTCGTTTTTAAAAAGTGCAGTGTGTAAGAAAGCTATGAGTGAAAGTGGGAGAACATGTTTTTAAGTGGCACTGATGTTAAATATTACAAGCAAAACACGGGCTCTTTGTGCCAATACGATAATCTTGAAAACTAGTAAATGTACACTTTAATATTTTCTCTACTTTTCAGTCCAGCATAACATCATTGCTTTGCATGGACCAAAATTAGATTGCTCTGCACAATTGAGTGTTGAAGCTAATAATATTTTTCCAGCATTAGTTGTTGTTAATTAAATTTTTGTACTGCCTTGCATCCATACATCTCAGGGCAGTTCACAGCGTAAAAATACAAGATGAAAACACAAAATACATAATAAAAACAAGAACAAGTACAAAATCAACCAATAATCCCCCTTCCCTCCCACCCTCTCCTACAAACACATTTAAAACTATATAGGATGTCAGTCAGCCAAAAGCCTGGTTTAGAAAAACATAGTGGGGAGATTTCCTGTATCTCGCAATTGCTACTAGATGAAATCACACAAATGGTCATTTCAAATTTCTCTCTTCAGCAAGAATATGTTGACAGAGTGTTTGCCTTTTGGTAAAAGAAACAAAATCAAATGCACGGTGTATGACATATGCCTCTCTCACCACAAAAGTGCTTAGTGTGGTTTGGGGCTCAGAACAGTTTATATGACAGACTGATTATGGCTTTAGCAGTGCTGAGATCTGAAAGGTATGCAAATGAGTTATTTAAGTGAACATCCATTTACTTGTGGAAAAAGCAACATTGCTATAAAGCTGATACTTTTTTTTTTTAGTAAATGAGTAGGCAGGCAACATGAGTCCCAGAATCCTTAGTTAAATAGAATCATAGAACTGTAGAATTGGAAGGGACCCAGAGGGTTGTCTAGTCCAACCCCCTGAATGCACAAATCTCAGCTAAAGCATCCATAACAGACAGCCATGCAACTTCTGCTTAAAAGCCTGCAAGGAAGGAGAGTCTACCGCCTTCTAAGCAAATCTGTTCCATTTCCATGTGACAGCCCTTTGGATATTTGAAGATGGCTATCATATCTCCTCTCAGTCTCCCTTGATCATCCCACCATGGCCCCACCTACCACATGAGGGGTGGCACAAACTCCACAAAGCCATTGGGCTTTCTGACCTTTTTGTTCAGCTGCATGCAGAACCCTGTGTGATCTTGGAGTCAAAGAGGGACCAGGCAGCTGCTTTGAAGCTGGTGCAGCTTCTGTCCCCTGTTCCTCCTCTCCTTCAGGTTTAGGTGCTTGAAGTGTCTCCCTCTGCAGCCTGTCCTGCCCTTGAAGAGCTTTCTGCCTCTGCCTCTTCTCTTTCCCTTGAGCCTGTTGCTTCTTCCACCTCCCAGCCCCCATCCTCCTCTGACCTGTCTTCAGAGTCCCTCCACCACAATCCTGGCTGTGAGCCTTCCTCCTCTGCCGCTCTCCTCAGGGATTCTTCGGCTGCAGCCTCCCACGACTCCTTTTCATCTATCCAGTCCCTGTCAATTGGTTAGGGCAGTGCAGATTTGGTAAGTTTGAATTCAGTTGTCAGCTGAACTTTTCCCCCCTCCACCCCTATCAATAATTTGAACACAACAATCAGCCAGGATGCTGAGGTGCCAGCTCATGATCCCAAATGCTTCTGCTTGATGTACTGCAATGTGTGGATGTCTTCCGCAGTGATCCTCTTGCAAGCTGTCTTATACCAAGGGAAATATATTTAAAAAATTTAAAAAAATGTCCAATAGCACCTTAGAGACCAACTAAGTTTGTTCTTGGTATGAGCTTTCGTGTGCATGCACACTTCTACTGGACATTTATATATATATATATATATATATATATATATATATATATATATATATATATATAACAAACTTAGTTGCTAACAAACTTAGTTGGTCTATAAGGTGCTACTGGACAATTTATTTTTTTTATTTTTTTGTATATATTTCTACTCCGTCAGACCAAAACAGCTACCTACCTGAATCTTATACCAAGGGAGTTGAAGTACTGGTATTACAATGTGGAAAGTTGCAAAGGTGGACTGGGTTTGCTATCCTACTCTCCTTCCTGCACAGGCTTAGCATCCTCCATTTGCCAGCAGTGACAGAAACAAGAGTTTGCTATTCACTTAATTTACAATGGAGTTCACCAGGTTTCTTCATCCAAGGTCTTCTCCCTCAGCAATATTCAACAGTTGACAGTCCTAGAAGCATGTCATCAGCAGTCGAAACAAAAACAAAAACAAAAACAAAAATCCTTCCAGTAGTACCTTAGATACCAACTACCGGTAAGTTTGTTCTTTGTATGAGCTTTTTTGTGCATGCACACTTCTTCAGATACCTCATATTTTCTTCCTGATGTTGCCCAAATACATTACAAATATTCATTAGTCACAGACTCATAAGCACTTCTCTGAACCTTTGCTCCTCTTCTTAATGTGTGATGTGGTTTCTTTGCATAGTTTAAATAGAACATTTCACACTTTAGGAATAAAGGGAGGGGAATTATGTCACACGTCAGAATGGCATTCATTGCTATTTACAAATAGCAGAATCTAACTCTGAGCACGTGAGCCTATTTGAATCCTAATTGGATACTCAGCCACATGGGAAAAGAGAAATATGGATGTTTCACTGATTCTTTTTAAACATGTTTTAATATTAAACATGTGCAGCTCTTTTTCCATCTCAGTGGGAAAAAAAAGAGGTCTGCTCTGCTCCTATAATGGGCAGAGAGCCATGGTTTATACTCCGTCAGGCTGCTACAGGGCCTCCTGAGCCAATCACGGTGTGAAAATATCAATCATGAGCTCATAAAAACCTATAAAACCCAGAGCTGCAGAAAGCGTTGAAACCATCTACATTATGTTTTGCATATTGTAACTTGTTTGCAAGTGTTTTATAAACCTCAAGCAACTCAAATGGAAGTGTGATTGCCAAGGATATAATATTTCACTCACTTACTTACTGAGGTGCTTAATAATTCCAGTAGTACATTTCCATCAACCGCACACTGCATTCATTACCGAGCTTTATGTCGTTTTCCTTTTCGATTCAAGTCTTTCGTATTTTCACTAAAATACCATGTAGCAAAGAATAGTTCTTCAAAGTGCCTCATATGCAAAGCTAAACTTTGTAGCATTGCAGCACTACTCAGAGGCTGGTTTTCAGAGATTGATTTGGAATCTAGCCAACATGGCAGAACTATGTAGTGTCTCTTTCTGGATACTATGCATGGGGTAATCATACACATTGGCTCAGAAGAAGGTCTTGCTAACTTCAATGGGGCTTACTCCCAGATAAATGGGTCTAGAACTTGCAACCATAGTTATTCAGGGAAATTAATTTCTTTCCTGTCCTTCTCTTAGTCCCACCACCCTCAGAGGCATGCTTGTTAGGTACACGGGAGAGGGCCTTCTCAACAGCTGCTTCCAGACTTCTCCCTGCCTAGAGAAGCGAGACTGGCTTCCTCCTTGTTGTCCCCCGCCGGCAGGTGAAGATTTTATTGTTCCAACAGGATTTTGGGAACTGACTGCTTTTAATGAAAGGGCTGGTGCCATGCTGTCCCCCCCCCTTTATTAAATGTTATTGTTACTGTTCACATTAACACACAATACAGAAAAAGAAAATAAATTTCCATCACCACCAAAGAAAAAAAAGAGATTTAGTACATTAACTAGCAACCTTCGAAACATAAAATAAAAGTGGTCTTTTTCTATCTATCAGACTTCCCGTCTATTCCTTATTAAAGATTCTGTATTAATTGTTCGTTGCCATTGCATAACGAGTTTTGTTCAATTTCAATATCCCTTGATCCATTCATTGGTTTTTACCACATTTTTAACACTGCTACTGAAATTATTCGAACGCTGCATATGACCTTAAATTACTACTACTACTTTTCAAATATATTTTAAAGACTTCCCATTTTGAAATAAATTCCTGTTTTGGTTTATTTTTCTTATCTTTTCTGACATGCTATCTAATTCCGCGTATTCAGAAATTTTTTGAATCCATTCTAATGTTGACGGGACTTTATCGCTTTTCCAGTTTGCCACAATGACAACTCTTTGTGAGACCGCAGCATATAAGAAGATCTCTTTAGCCATGCTGTTTTCATTGTTATTATTTGTATGGCGTTAATAGATATATATGTATCTTTAATAGATCTTATATACGTATATAGTTTTACTTCTAACAATGTTCAATGGTTTTTTGAAGATTGGTTTTTTTAGAAGTTCTCCTTTTTATATGTAAGCTGCCTTGAGTCCTGTCAGCAAAAAATGTGGGGTATTATTATTATTATTATTATTATTATTATTATTATTATTAATTGTCAGAGTCATAGGACATGTTCCAGCAAAACTCCCAAGGAGGGTGCAAAGTAGAGCCACTGGGGGGTTTGACTTGACAGAAGTGGTGTGGCTGAGGAGAGGGTGTAATCTGGGGAAAGTCCCAAGGGCCAGATAGCAAGACCTGGGGATCCTCATTTGACTCAGGCCACAGGTTCCCTAGTCCTGTCCTACAAGGGAAGCAGCCTCCACCACCACAATCCAGGTGTAGTTTTACAAAATTCAATGGGAGTTCATTTCAAAGATGCTTTGTGCAATCAGAATTGTAGCCTTACATTTCAATTATCAGCATTTATTAAAAATAAAGGAGAGAAGCAAGGGACAGTCATAAGGGAAGGGAGGGTTTAATTACATTTCATACTGTCAGGTGTCATAAGCTTCCTTGTGGGATGTAAACACAGAGCAGTCAAACACAACATTGCTAGAGTGGACATGAAGGTATCTCAGTCCTCCAGCCTTAACTTCCTGTTTACCTGGACTGAGACAACTTCCTCTATGTAACTGGAGATGGGTGTGGTTTCACCTGGGGAGGTTTACACAAAACCACAGGAAGCAGACCCCATCTCTCTCTTTTGCATCGTCTTTTGAACAAGCAACATCTTAGGAGAAGATGCTCTCAGCCAAGAGAGCACAAAGAGGCTTTCCTCCCTTATGGAGTTAGCTTCTACATGTAAATACATTTATCTAAGCCTGCCTGCCTTTCTGAGACTGTATGCTGTAACTCAGGATGCCTGTAAGTAAACTCTTTTATATCTTATAAACAGTACTGTGTTGTGTCTTTACTTTTAAGAGGGAAGAAGGGGAATATACCAGGAATATATATTTCTTATAGAGGCTTTAGCAAGCCTATGCAACCGTTTTCTGCTGTGTTTTAGAAAGGGAATGGAACTCTGCTAAGTTTGGAGCTTGTTAACACAAGCTGGGATGAGATATATAAGTTAATATATCATCATCCACACTCCCAAGCATTCCCACACACCGCTGCACTGGTCTTTCCACATTGACAAGCCAGGATGAGGTGCCATGCCAGCCTTTCAATTTCTTCTCCTCTTCCATTGTGGCTCTTTGTCCCACAAATCTAGAGTAAAATGCATAGAGGTTGCCATTGTACAAACATCATTTCCCCCATGCTGATAATGCCTACCAACTTGCTCTGTAAAAGTCTGTTTTGTGAACCAATTATATACCATTTCACATGCACAAATCATGTAATAAATAGGATTGTCAGGTCACTAGCCACAGATTCTCTTGAACAGCCAGATTGGTGGGGTATAAATTTATTATTATTATTATTATTATTATTATTATTATTATTATTATTATTATTATTATTCCTGTTAGGAGAAGCTATAGCCATAGTTTCCTCCACCTGGCATTACAAGATGGGAGCATTGGGTTCCTTCCAACTCTATGATTCCATGAGAGTGGAGCTTGTGGTGTAGAAGCTCAGGATGGAACATGTTCAATAATTTTGGAGCTGAACATTTTCTTTCTCATTCCATGCTACATGAATAACTAGGTTTAATCTTACTTGGTTTGACAGAAAGACAGTACTACTTGAATAGACCTATGTTTAAAAAATATTTTCTATGCATTTGTTCAGCTTTAAAAAGCACAGAGCAAATTCATTTCATTTTAGATTCTTAGTTCAGATTTTAGGTGTTCTTCTTGCCTCTATATTTAACAACTCTGTTTTCTCTCTTGACTAAAATAGATATCTCATCCACAGAGCTGTAGGATATAACAAGGCAAGTGAAAACCTCCTACATTTAACATACGTTATCTGAAAATTAAAATGTTCTTTTCCATTTATAAACCTCCCTGTGCTTCCTAAATGTTCTGGGAAATCCTAATGAACTCCGATTCTTCTTATTTACTGTAAACAATCTGAAAATAAAATTGATTTTTCTCCACAAAGAACATAGCCATGACTTGAAAATCATTACTTGGCTGACTAACACTTTTCGAAGTGGAAATCAATATAGCAATGAGTGTCGCGGGCCCTTCGCCCTGTACAGCCCACCCCCGGACGTTTTACGGTCTATGAGTGCTGCACCAACGACAAACAGTCCCCAGCTGCAGCCCTTCAGACTACTAGCTGGATCCTGCTTACTTCATTCACCACAGACGAGGATATTGTGAACTAAAAAGATGTTTATTGCGTACAAAGCTTGTGGTTGCTGATAAATAAAAGGTTGTTCAACAGCTTATAACAGTTGTCCTATACCGGCCTAATACCTCTAAATGTTACCGGCCTATTACCTCTAATAGTTAACTAAATATCAATAACAACACGTGTCACAATCTCTTTATCCTCTCTGCTAACATCCACCTAAGACTCTAAACTCCCAGCTCTATCTCTTGACTCACACTTCAACTTCAACTCTAACTCTCCTCAACTCCACCTGCCCACACTTCAACTAACTAACTTACTGCCCACTGGGAGGGGTGTTTTATACTCAGGCTAAGCCCGCCCCTGAGGGTTCTAACTGTCAGAACATTTAACCCCTACCTGGCATGAGGCTAGTTCTCCACATACCTCCCTCCTTTTTAGGTTTGTATCAGAGGAGTTACTAGCCAAAGTATCCCTCTGATACAAACAACAGTTTAAAACATTAACATAAACAAACATTTTCTATGCTTACTAACCTTAACTCCACATATCATACTGGCATAATATTTGGGTTTCTTACATTATATACAATAGTTCATGCAGCATTAGGTCTTTATTGCAAGAAAAACCGTAACTGTCCATTAACCTTTGTCTTTGGGTCTTCGTGATAAGGCGTTTGCGATGCTGTTCAGGATCCTTTCACGCTCCTTATCGTCCTTACCCGTCGCAAGAAGTATCTTTCTCTGGGCACCAGCCTTTTCTCTGCCATATGTGATGGGATGTAAGCTGTCTTCCTCGGTCAGATGACACCGTCCCATTCCGATCCCTGCACTCGAGGCGTCTGTAATGATTGTGGATCACCAGCGGTGTAGAGTCCTTGTTCCTCAGGGTCAAAAGCTCTCTTAGTTCAACCTCTCCCTCCTTCAGGATCTCTGTTAAATGTTTAAGCTCGCGGACTTGTACACACATCTCCAGGTCATCATAAGCTGCACAAGACCTGGTTGTCTGGCTTTTAAATGCACTGGGAACTATTTGCAGAAGTTTGTGGATATCTTCTTTTTTAGTCAGCTTGCTGAAGCTTTCTAGGCAAGCGTGATCACTTAATGAAAGTAGGCTAACAAGCTCTCTTTGATTGCTTAGCAATCTCCCTTGCTGTCAGTCCATATTTGGTCTGCATTGATTATCAGTTCCTACTTCAAACAATTTGAAGACGACTTTTTTATGTCTTTGATGTGGTGGCCACGTTAATGCTGTGTAACCACGTTCATCTTGGGCATTTATTTGTGTTGCATGAGCAGCAGGGTACCCATCTTCCCACCACACAACCTCTAGTGTAGGAAAATCTCTCACTTTCATAGAAAGTTGATGGGTCACCAGGGCAACTATAACTATCAGTATCTTTTTCTTTCTATATTTCCAACTGATAAATGGTTTATCATCACTTTGAATAGTTGTTCTAACTGATCTCACAGATAGGTCTTTTGTGCCTTTGATGTGGTGACCCCGTTAATGCTGTGTAACCACATTCATTTTGGACATTTATTTGTGTTGCATGAGCAGCAGGGTACCCATCTTCCCACCACACAATCTCTAGTGTAGGGAACACTTTCACTTTCATAGAAAGTCGATAGGCCCCCATGCCAGCTATAACTTCCAGTACGTCTTTCTTTCTATCTTTCCAACTGATGAATGGTTTATCGTAACTATGACTAGTTGTTCTAACTGATCTCACAGATAGGTCACTGGTCGCATTGCAGGTAGACACTCCTTTACCAATATCACCGGCTTTTTCAACAATGGGACTACTGTAGTCTAGATTGGGTTCATGGTTTAGGGACTTGATTTGGTTTATCATATTCACATGCATGACCCGCCTCCCTTCACCATGCTGAATTATATCGTTTATATCATTCATTTTTGAAATGATCTTACAAGGACCTTCCCATGTCAGTTGTAACTTGTCACTGTTTACTGGTCTGATTAATAAAATATCTTGTCCGGGCTCAAAAGATCTCACACGTGCCCTTTTGTCATACCAAACTTTCTGTTTGTGCTGAGCAACCTTGCAATGTTCTCCTGCTAGTTCTAGTGATCGTTTGAGAGTGTTTTGCAATTTAAATGGGTAGTCAACTACATTACATCGCGCTACAAGGCCATTGGTCTGTGGGTGGTCAAGGGTACTGGTGATATGTTTTATCCCACACCTCTCCCACAAACGCTGCATAAGTTTAGAGATAAATGAGGCTCCAAGGTCTGTCACGATCTGTTCTGCAAACCCTAGCCGACACATATAACTTTTTAGAGCTGAAGCCACTGTTTCAGTCTCTATGTTTCGTAACGGTATCGCTTCCGGATACTTAGTCGCAAAATCCACAATAGTCAATAAATAATGATGACCCCTGCGGCTGGCTTTTGGCAGTCGTCCAATTATATCAATTGCTAAACGTTGGAAAGGTTGGGAAATTATGGGCAAGGGGCATAATTGTGCTTTCGTTTTATCTTGCCCATGTCCTTGTAATTGGCAAGTATGACACGTTCGACAAAATAACTTTATTTGCTTGCCCATCCCAGGCCAAAAGAAATTTTGGGACACCCTTTGTTTGGTTCTGGTGATTCCCAAGTGACCTCCAAAGATACTGCCATGTGCATGTTGTATTATCTTGGTTCTAAATTCAGTAGGTACTATCAGTTGCCTGTGGATCTCATTACCCCCTCTATTAGGCTTTAAAAGAATCTCTCTGTATAGCAACCCATTATTGACTATAAACCGCTCAGGGCTTTCAGGGGTTAATACTGTATTCAAGGCTGTGGCTTGAAAATATTTCTGTAAATCTGTATCTAGTTTCTGCTTGGCTGCAAAACTAGCTGCTTGACTATTTGTAACCGGCACTAAACTTGTATCTTGTGTCAGTTCAACAATTGTATCAGGCCTTTCCTCCTGAGGTAACTGTCGCAGTTTTTGTGCCCTAGTTATTACAAATGCACTCTGTACATGGTCAAGTAAATCCCACCCAATTAACATTGGAGCTGGGATTTCTGGCGAAACTGCTACTTGCCATTTCCCAGACCATTGTTTATATGTCAGATTAACTAATGCTACTGGCAAGGTTTCTGGCTGTTTTGATATTCCTTTCAAACTGATTGTTTTGCCTTTAATAAAGTCTTCTGGCTTTAATAAATCAGGATGTACAATACTAATCTGAGACCCTGTGTCTTTTAAGCCTTTATATGGTTTACCATTCACCCAAATTTCTTCTCCTGTTTTGTGTAACAGCATGTCATCTTGTTGAATTATATAGCACCTCACAACTTGGGCCACTGGTAACTCATCAGCCTGTTCTCTAGACTGGGCCTCGGTTGCCGTGGCAACCATGTTGGCAGTTGGCTCTGTCTCCACAGTTTGGACACAATATGTCTGCTTCTGAGGGATATTATTTACACTCTTAGTTCTGAGTTCAGTTCTACAGTCCAATTGTCGATGGCCTTTTCTCCCACATTGCCAACAGATTAATTCAGGCCTTTTACCCTCACTATATTTATTTACTTTTCCCTCAGTCCCCCCCGTTGTCATAGGCGTGTTATGGGGAACATTTGCATTGGCGGGAAAAATTTTCTTGGCAGTTTCTGTGGTAAACTTTGTGGGCTGTTGCATTCTCTTAAACTTATTTGTTTCCCAATGTTTGTCCTTATATTTTGGGGCATCATAAGCGTGTTCTCGGATTTCATTTATTTCATCTGCCAGATTAGCAGCTTCCAGGATGGTTTTAGGTCGTCTTTCTTTAATTAAATACTTCAGATGACTATTAATCGTGTCATAAAATTGTTCTAATGCGAACACCTCTTTTATTTTCGCCACAGAATCAGCACCCTCCTGTTCTAGCCACTTGTTTAAATAGTTTGTAGTTTTAGCTCCTAGTTGAGCAAATGTTTCCTCACGCAATTTTTTTATTGTTCTAAACTTTTGTCTCAGTTGCTCTGCAGTAATTCCGAACCTGACATAAACCAACTGTTTAAATGCTTCAAAATCTTTGGATTGATCAGATGGCATTTGAGAATAAATCTCTGTTAATGTTCCACTAATACGCGCTCTCAGTATTTGCATTTTCTCCTCATCTTTTACTTCAAAATCTTCGCAAGCCCTCTCAAAAGAAATGATAAACGCTTCAGGGTCGTCTTTATCTCTGAAGTCAGGGAATCTTTTTAAATCCACCCTGCTAGGATTTTGTGTGGAACTATTGTTGTTGTTTCTATTATCTACAGCTGATAATTCAAGTCTTTTCATTTCTAATAAATATTCTCTTTCCTCCCTTTCTCTTTCTCTCTGAATAGTTAAGGTCATTTCTTTCTCTTTCAGTTCTCTCTCTTTTGCCTCTCTCTCTCTCTCTCTTTCAATATTTAATTCTCTCTCTTTTGCCTCAGCTTGTAACTTTAAAGTCATTTCTTTCTCCTTCAGTGCCATTGCCTCTCTTTCTCTCTCAATATCTAGCTTTGCTAGTTCGATTTTTAAATTAAATTCCTTCTCAAGTTTCCATTTCTCAAATTCCTCTGAGGCTTTAAAACTAGTCCCCTCAGCAGGATTTTTGTTAACTGTTTCAGTACTGGTTTCCTCAATCTGGGAAACCCCATTTTCTTCTTCAGAGCTTTCTACTTGTGAGTCCCTAAGAGCTGTTTTAGTCTTTCTAGGTGGCATTTTCTATTTATTTGGTGGTATTATTTCTGTACTTAAATCAAGGATGTTTCAGTTAAACTATTTCTTCAGGCTCAGTTTCCACAGTTTAGGTCCAAAGTCACGCCAAAGTTACCTCAGTGCACTTTGTCCAGCGTACTTTTCCGACCTCTCACTATAAACCTTTCTGCCTGAAATAGTTTCAAACGCAAAGTATCTTTGTAACTCTCTCACAATCTCACAGTCTTAGGCGCTATCACACCACACCCTAGGGCCAGGTAATTCCTCTCTGAATTCCCCTTCTCCCTTTCCAGGTGTATGCGATCCCCTTCCTGACTAGATTGTAGAGTCTCACTGAAGTTTGCTTAAATCCTCTTTAAGCCTCACACTTCACACAATGCGTCACCCTTAAATCTTTCTTGTACCTTGGCACTTCTTGCCAACACTTTAGATCTTTGATCTCAATGTGACCACCACTTTATGACTATCTTTCGTCCCGACGCTGCCACCACTTTAATGTCGCGGGCCCTTCGCCCTGTACAGCCCACCCCCGGACGTTTTACGGTCTATGAGTGCTGCACCAACGACAAACAGTCCCCAGCTGCAGCCCTTCAGACTACTAGCTGGATCCTGCTTACTTCATTCACCACAGACGAGGATATTGTGAACTAAAAAGATGTTTATTGCGTACAAAGCTTGTGGTTGCTGATAAATAAAAGGTTGTTCAACAGCTTATAACAGTTGTCCTATACCGGCCTAATACCTCTAAATGTTACCGGCCTATTACCTCTAATAGTTAACTAAATATCAATAACAACACGTGTCACAATCTCTTTATCCTCTCTGCTAACATCCACCTAAGACTCTAAACTCCCAGCTCTATCTCTTGACTCACACTTCAACTTCAACTCTAACTCTCCTCAACTCCACCTGCCCACACTTCAACTAACTAACTTACTGCCCACTGGGAGGGGTGTTTTATACTCAGGCTAAGCCCGCCCCTGAGGGTTCTAACTGTCAGAACATTTAACCCCTACCTGGCATGAGGCTAGTTCTCCACAATGAGGTCTATCACACATCCCGAAAGTAGTCGTTCCCAGACTCTTCGGGACACAACTTAACTACCACTTACCATCTGGTTGCCATCTTGTGATCCTTACTACTTTCACAAATGACTGAACAATGAAATTGGGAGCTAACACAGCAGGCACATTTGTTCAGTGTAGGATATAGGAAAGCAGAGAGATGGGTGAGATGGCAATCCTATCCACATTTGTTAAACATCATTTATTTCAAAAGATTTATATATCCCACTTCAGCAAAACCCATTCTCCTAAGTTATAGTTTCTAGATGACTATGGTGAGGGGGATTAGAGCGGGATTTAAGAATTTTATTAAGGGGGCCCTACTGTTGTAGGGATGCGGGTGACGCTGTGGTCTAAACCACTGAGCCTAGGGCTTGCTGACTGGAAGGTCAGCGGTTCGAATCCCCGTGATGGGGTGAGCTCCCATTGCTGGGTCCCAGCTCCTGCCAACCTAGCAGTTCGAAAGCACGTCAAAGTGCAAGTAGATAAATAGGTACCGCTCTGGCGGGAAGGTAAACGGTGTTTCCGTGCGCTGCTCTGGTTCACCAGAAGTGGCTTAGTCATGCTGGCCACATGACCCGGAAGCTGTCTGTGGACAAACGCTGGCTCCCTCGGCCTATAGAACGAGATGATCACCACACCCCCAGAATCATCCGCGACTGGACCTAACGGTCAGGGGTACCTTCACCTTTACAGTTGTTGTTGTTGTCGATTCCCAAGCCACTCTGGGCGGCTCACAGCAGAATATTAAAAACACAATAAAACATAAAACATTAAAAACTTCCCTAAACAGGGTTGCCTTCAGATGTCTTCTAAAAGCCAGATGATTGTTTATTTCCTTGACATCTGATGGGAGGGCGTTCCGCAAGGTAGGTGCCACTACTGAGAAGGCCCTCTGCCTGGTTCCCTGTAACCTCACATATCGCAGTGAGGGAACCACCAGAAGGCCCTTGGAGTTGGACCTCAGTGTCTGGGCTGAATGATAGGGGTGGTATACTGTTCAGGTATACTGTTCCCCACATAACATTACCGCAGGAGGAGAAGTATCATAGGGCACAACTGGAACAAAATCTGTTATCTATCTACAATTGGCAGTATCCAGCTAAACAATTCCACTAATGCAAGCTTTTTTGGGTGTGCAACAGAACTCCTCCTCCATCTCTTCTCTGAGTAGAAGTTCTGTTGTACAACCAAAAATATTTATGATAGCAGAACTGTTTAGCGTGATACCACCCAATGTTTGTATACCACACATCAACCTATCAGTATTTGCTATCTCACAAGTCAAGAAGAAAAAAAGGAACTTCAAAGGTTCTGGGTGGAGGTTTTATGAGAGGAGAGATGGAATTCAGAAACAGAATTGGGGGGAACAGGGTGTAAAAATGTGATGTTCCAGAAAAAAAAATAGGAAAATAGTATGACACAGTTAAAAGCCTGAGCTCTGAAAGGGCGACACAACTGATTGACCAGGGGAGATTGTGAGATTGATTAAAGCAAAAGAAAAACACTCAGCAATAACCCAGCTTGTTTGTTTCAAACACTTCTGTAGTATAACAAGGAAGGTCATAATGGAAAATATGTGATAAGGAGAATAATATAGCAATTAATATGTTGAACACGTGTACACATTTCAGAGACTATTTCTGTTTTATAGAGGAGCAAATGTTAACACTGTTGCTAATGTCTCTTAAGGTACAGTACTGCTGTAGCAATGATCGTTTTGGAGCTCAGGGGCATTTTATAAACTTAGATGAATTATCTCTGTATAGCCAAAGAACTTACTGTATAATTAACAAAGCTCTGTTTAGAAAGGAATTGGGGGGGGGGGTTGTCTTACTCCCCCCCCCCACAACATTGAGTCAACCACAATTTTACATGGAGCACTATCATAGAAATACGGGTACAATTCTAAATTAGGGTTTAGCATAGAAGACCATACTCCCTAATATCCATGCCAATTGAGTCCAGACCCTTCCAAATTTGGACACAGCTCGAAATGAGAGTCCCCTTCCACTGACAGCAGGTTGTTTCCCTTCTTCCCTGTTTTTTTCTCCTCTCTAATTTCTTTATAATTGTTTACTTTAAAATTCTAGACCACCCACTCAGATAAGATGTCAACGCACTGTACAACAACATAAGCAGGTGCAAGGAAACACAAGATAAGATAAAAACCATGAAAAATAATAATTAAAACTGACTAGTTTATCGTAAGAAAATTTAAACTGAATGGGCCTGTCAGCCGGAAAGATAGCAGCAAGGATGTCTGCTGAATCTCATGGAAAGGTATTCCACAGTGTCAGACTGGTAACACTAAATCCCTGACTTTAGCTGCAGCCAGTTGGGATTTTGAAACATGGGGAATAACTAACAGTGCTCATCTGGATGATCAAACTGGGATAAAGGGGCTCAGGGGGACCCAAGTTTTGGGGCTTTGTATATTAATACAGGAAATCTGAACCTTGTCTGCTAGCAAAAGGGGATACAGATGTTTTAGCAGAGGTGTCACATACTGTCAGCTGCCTTCATCCATCAAGTAACCCCAAGCAAAGAACTTTCCTCCACAGAGGAGACCTGGCAGTACGAAGAAGGGGAATCTAACCAATGCTGTGATTTTCAGTGAGTTTCAGTCTTAAGACAGATATTGCAAAATAACTTTAGGCCTCATAATTGGCCCAAGAATCTTCATGTTCAGGTAAAAAAAAAAAAGTCACCGTAATATTCATGTTCACCCCAAAACAAAACTTTTGTGAAACCCTTTTCTGTTTCACCAGTTCTTTTAGCCATTATCAGTATTGTTTCTAAAGCACACCAATTACACAGAAGATGCATTATAACTTTGTAGATCTCTGGGTGCATTAATTTTAATAATATGCGTGGTAGACAGGGAGTTTATTATTGGCAACATATTCATTGTGCTAAAACAAATTATCAGATGTCTCTGCTGAAAAGAACATTTTGTTTGATCTAATAAGAATAAATAATTCCAGCACAAAATAAGAGAATGTGGCTCTTAATGAAGAAGCACCTCAAACATGCATTAGTATAAATTGGTTATTATTTCCCTGTGCCTTATTTTAAAAGTGCAGGAGAGAGACAGACAGAGAGAGAGAGAGAGAGATCTGGAAAAGAACACTAAAGGACTATCTGTGCTTTGGCATGTTTAGGCTTTGTGCCGGCACTCTTTATGTAAATTCATAATTATATGTTCATTAGGAAGCAAAGGAATACTTATTTACAATAACTATCAATTTCTTGAAAATTTAAACATAGTTCTACTTGCTCCCTGTTATCCCCAAGAAACAAGGGGATAGAGGTAAGTGTGCAGAAGCACAGATCTGGTCTAATCAAATACATGGGATTACCATAGGAGGACATTGTTGGGGATTGTGGGTTGGATCCTGACTTGAAGTGTTGGAGAAGCAGGGTGGAGTGATTTTTCTCCCCAATTTGCAGTAAATAGCAGTGATGCTGCTGTTAAGGAGGGGGGCAGCATGGCACTACCACACCATGCTGGCTGCTCCTAGTGAAAATGATATTTGAGTCATGGGTCCAAAAATAAGTAACCTAGGGATCTACTGGGCAGCTCAATACACAAGTGATTCATGTATGTAGCCAACACTATTATGGTCACCACACATTTCATTTCTTAAAAACCACATGTTTCTCTTTCAGTTTTATTTCTCGTTTCTTCCTGCTAATGCAAAAAGGGAAAAGAAAATATAGCTCTTAATATTTATTTTAATAGCACTGAACAAGATGGTTTCCACTTTTTGTGACATCATGTTACTGAAATTCCTGTTATATAAAAGTAAGGTGACATCTCCACATTTTCCCCTCCTTTTTGTTGGTTCACAAGATTGAAAGTGATACAGATCCTGTTAATGTATCACCTATAAACCAGAACAGATCTGATTTCTTACAAAACAGCTGTTTGAATAGGGGAAAATTGGTCTGCGTCCAGTTTTGATACATCCTGTGAGAAAGCATCAGAATTATGCGTGAGAGTCTGAACAAACCTAATAAATAATTCTCAGTCTAGAAAATGAAGTTTAGTCACAATGAAGTCTCATTGCAGTCAAAGGCACTTAGAAAAAGGTCTGTTGCACTGGGACTTTAATAACAAATAATATTTGCTACATTGTGCTTATTGGTGGCTTTATATGCTTCTTGGGTAGGTTCATTTGATCCATGCCTGGTTACAGTCATACACTTATTTTGATGCGATGAGAATGAACAACAGTAGGTAATTACGATTTCCCCTACCTTTGTCTCCTCAGCACACTCTTTTATTTGATGTGATATTTTTGAATTCCACTAAATCAAACTTTTATTCTGCAAAAATAGAGCAAGCATCAATTTTCTCTGGTATTGTTGCTTTAAAGTTGATTTCTTATTTGTCGTGGGAAATGTTACTAAAATGAACCTTTTATCTTCAAAATTGTCCACTAGAGGAGGCTCTCACTGTACTCATTTTAACTAGAGTGGATATCATCTCATCTTGTTCACCAATGAGTAGTTTGAAGGGTAGATGTTGTATGTATCAAACATCATGAACCCAGTTTTCTCTCCTATTGTTTTAATTTCTGTTCCATCCATTTTCATGTCTTTTGAATGTTCTGAACATTTTGAACTGGGAATATGTTGAATGATTTACATGTCAAATTTAACAGTATTCACCAATTGCATAAGGAGTTTTTCAGCTCCATCCTAAACATACTTCCTTGGTGTAAGACAGCTTCCTATGTTCCTGTGATCTTAGAATAATAGAGTTGGAGGATTGGCTTGTAGGCTATCTAATCCAAGTCCTTGCTCGATGCAAAAAATATAGAACTAGAGTGGGTGTTGTTCAAACTTTTTGGACTAGTGGGCACTTCTGCAATTTGAGGGTGTGCCGGGGAGAACAGTCACATAAAAAGCTGTTGTAGGGGCATGCCATAACACAAAGTGGCTGCCACATGGCATAACATAGTACAAAATGGCAGCCAAGTAGACAAATTGGATTCCACCGTAGCAGGGCAAAACACAAAATGGCCACAACAGGAACATTATTATCACAACCATTAGATTTATTACCTGCCCTCCAACAGGTGGTCCCAGAAGGTCCCAGCATAGTATAAGACAAAACATTTTAAAAATGCAGGAAAAGAGGCAAAATGGCCCAAGGATGCCCCCCACAAATCAATGGGTAAAAAAAAACTAATCGCCATCACACTCACCCACAGGGAGAAGTTCTTTATACCAGTCCTTTGTTCATAATGGAGATGTGAGTGGTGTCCAATGTAATGTGGTCATGGTTGAAGTTTGTGTGTGTGTGTGTGTGTGTGAAAGAGGGAGTATATTTCATCTGGTCGAAATAAAAATGATCTTTAATTCTGATTTGTAACTGCACTGGCATATTAATTTAACCAGCTGAGATGGTAATCCTTCTGTGATACATAGAAAGCCAGGAGGGACCTTATCTCGATTTGGCCTGTGTGAGTCAGGTAAATTATATGTATATGTGCTTCACAACTACTTAGCTTAACTTTAATATGCACTGCACATTCCCTGTGCTTAGGGAGTGAATTAAGCCCTTCATGTGGAAATGCTGGTGGCCTAGATATTGTTACTGGCTGGCTCATGCTGCTCTATTTGTGTCTATAAAAATATACAGTCACTCTATGTCTAAATTGGATTCCAACTTTCAGGTAGAATATCAGCATTGGAAATAATGAAAATACAGCCTCTGTACCTTAACACTGTGCAGCTTACCGTGTTGTAATAAAAGTTCTTCCCTCTGATTTCAGCAGCACCAAGCCTAGGAGAGAGAAGTTTATGGTGCCATAAAGAGAAGTGACCTGCTTCAAGGGAAGGAAGGGAAGTTCATTTAATCACAGTGTGTCTCATGCCAACAGAATCCTGCTAAAGTGTAATTAGAAGTGATGATCTGGTATTATATAATCCCCATAACTCCATCAAGAATAAAAGAGCATACGTCTGTAAGGCCCAAATCCTAGGAAGTGGTTTTTTTGCAGAAACAGATCATACAGGGCATGACTTGGAAAATGCACAGTTTCTGTTTCACATCTAAATGAACCATTCGCTTATAGGTGATTACTTTTACGACCTTTAATTTTGACACCTTTAGGACAGTGCCAAGATCCATTCACCGTGCTACATCTATTGATTAAATAGCATGCAGGTGGGGAGAGGGAGAGGTGGGATATGGGCATTGGCTGGGATATTTACAAAATGCTTGATAAGAATCAGTTTCGCCCTTCCCATGTACTGCCTATGGAACTCCAGAAAAAGCAAACTTCTCAATCCGAAGAAATTAATCAGAAATAAATGTCAGCAATTTCAAAGTGACTGATTTCTATGAACTGACCATGAGTCATTGATGCATATTGGGCCAAATGATGAAAAAATTCTTGTTTCCTTATCAGAGCAAATGCCGTATTTTTCGCTCCATAGGGCGCACCGGACCATAGGGTGCATCTCATTTTTAGAGGAGGAAATAAGAAAAAAAAAATATTTTTCTGGTTTTCCTCCTGCAAAGGGAAAAGCCCTGTTTTTTTGGTTTTTTTGAGGATCAACTAAAAAAAATGCAGCTTTTTTTGCAAAGGGGGAAAAGCAAAGCTCCTTTTGCAAAGGGGGAAAAGCAAAGAGGAAAAGCCCCATTTTTATGGGGTTCAACTCACATTTCTGCAGCTTCTAAAGGAAAGGGAGCCTTTTCTACAGTTTCCAGACAGATAATCTAATCAGCCAGTCACATGTCGCTGGGGAAACAAACAACCTCCCTCTGCAGCACATTCAACAATGGAGGCCTGGGCAAGAGGGCGGGGCTGAAAGGGAGCCGGGACTCTTATCTCTCTCCCGATCTCTTGCTGATCAGCTGCTGAGTGGGGTCCTTTCAACACCCCCTTTTCTCTTTGTAAAATAAAAAGCATGATCCTCTTTTGGCCCCTGGGCAATTCAGCTCCAGGGACCACCATTCGCTCCATAAGACGCACAGATATTTCCCCTTACTTTTTAGGAGGAAAAAAGTGTGTCTTATGGAGCGAAAAATATGGTAATACAAATAATAATAATAATAATAATAATAATAATAATAATAATATAATAATTATTTATACCCCACCCATCTGGCTGGGCTTCCCCAGCCACTCTGGGTGGCTTCCAACAAAATATTAAAATACAATAATCATCAAACATTAAAAGCTTCCCTAAACAGGGCTGCCTTCAGATGTCTTCTAAAAGTCTGGTAGTTGTTGTTCTCTTTGACATCTGGTGGGAGGGCATTCCACAGGGTGGGTGCCACTACCGAGAAGGCCCTCTGCCTGGTTCCCTGTAACTTGGCTTCTCGCAGTGAGGGAACTGCCAGAAGGCCCTCGGCGCTGGACCTCAGTGTCCGGGTAGAACGATGGGGGTGGAGACGCTCCTTCAGATATACTGGACCGAGGCCATTTAGGGCTTTAAAGGTCAGCACCAACACTTTGAATTGTGCTCGGAAACGTACTGGGAGCCAATGTAGGTCTTTCAAGACCAGTGTTATGTGGTCTCGGCGGCTGCTCCCAGTCACCAGTCTAGCTGCCGCATTCTGGATTAGTTGTAGTTTCCAGGTCACCTTCAAAGGTAGCCCCACATAGAGCGCATTGCAGTAATCCAAGCAAGAGATAACCAGAGCATGCACCACTTTGGTGAGACAGTCCGCAGGTAGGTAGGGTCTCAGCCTGCATACCAGATGGAGCTGATAAACAACTGCCCTGGACACAGAATTAACCTGCGCCTGGGAATCCTTGGTGCAGCGGGGAGGTCGGTACACCAAAAGGAATCCTGTACTGCCCCTATTGCCCAACTTCCAGAACATGCACTCAGAGAACTGGGTCTTCCCAATAGGATGCCTGGTGCAAACTAATGACTTCCTAAAAATCACTGCAGCCCCCCTCCCCACCCACAAGGCTTGGGTTGCTGGGTGTTATGTATTGAAGTTCTCACCCTAGGCCACTAGGGGTGTGTGTATATAGTTCATTCTGCTGCAGTTTTCACTCAGGTCCGCATATGCAAAAGAGGGATTGTAAAGTGACGTTCAGGGATTGGTTAACTACAGAAAGTTGTTACTGTTGCTTTGTAGCTGAGTTCTATATAAGCAGGCTGCTGAGGCCTTCAGCTCACTTCTGTTCCAGCCTGAGAATAAACAAGAGCTGTTTGGAAATCACTGTGTCGTCTGCTGTGTCCACCCACAACTTAACACTGTGTGTAAGAGAAACCTGGTGGACAAGCAACAGCAAGGACAAGCCCATCTGCTTCATCCAACCAAGTCTCTGTTACACATGCCAGGACAAGTCCTCCATCCATCTTATGGATCATTGACCTGGCATTGCACAGCAGCACCTTCAGGTCGTTTGGGTATCCCTTGCTGATTCCAGTATCTGTCTGGTCTAGACCAGGCCTGGAGGCAGGGATAATCCTCAAACAACGACTAAGCCTGCCTCCTTAGTAATGATTGTACATTAGTTTCCCAGAGACTTAATGCATCAGAAATATTTTTTCCCCTTCTTGCCAAGCAAGGCACCAACAGAGGCCTCTGGTAACTAGGGTGGAATCTACACACATATAAAAACTGCTCTGAATTTTTAAATAAGCATTTTAAAAAATACATTGAATTTTATATAAGCCTCACCATCAAGTGTCACATTGTATATTGCACTTAAAACACACTTAAAACATTTTATTTGCAGTTTTATAGGTGAGTCCTAGTATAGGAATTGTGTTAGATAATAGGTATAGACTGACTATACAACCTTATACAACCACTACCTCATGAGTCATTCATTTATTTTAAGCAGCCAGGTGCTCTTTACATATCAGAACAGTTTAGGGGTGGAGCATTATTATGCCAACAAGCTGCTGCTGTTTCCTTTTATTCCTCCCATTTTCGACTGTAAACCATGTTGTGGGCCTGGCACACTTTTACACTTTCAATGTTGATGTTCTTGGTATGACTAATCAATTGTATGCACTAGGAAATTTTTAAAATATGTTCTGATGTTTAGAATTGTAAGACACTGGTTAAAACTTTCATTTGATTATATTCTTAGCTTTGTATTTTGATTTGTGTAGGATGTAAGAATCAGGTGCGGTCAAACACAACATTTGCTAGAGTAGACATGAAGGTTGTCTCAGTCCTCCAGCCGGTACTTCCTGCTTTCTAGGACTGAGACGAAACTTCCTATGTGTAACTTGAGATGGGCGTGGCCTCTTTTTAGCAGAAAGAACCATCTTGTCTTGTCTCTCTCACGATGCCACCTTAACAACAGCATTACTAAGATGCACCCTTGGCACTAGGCCAAGAGAAGAAAAGGGGGACTTTGTCCCACCACCACTCCCCAGGCTCTGAGACTTCTTTTCTGGGTGGTTTTCCAGCTGGTTCCTCCTACCATTCCTTTGCGTCCAACCAGTTTATGACAGGCAGACAGCATGACAAGCTGCCCATCTCAACTAGCTCAAACAAAACCAAGATAAATAGGCATAGATAAGGTTGTTCTTGCAGCACATAGCAATTGCCGGTAGTCCCAGGGTTATCTTGACTACCAAGATGGTGTTTACAGGCCTTCCCGAACATTTCCACTTTGATTCTACACAGTCTTCCACGTAATTGAGATGTGGGTACAATCGAGTGCCCCAATTGCATGCAATCCTATGCATGACCAGCTGCTCCTGTGAAGAAGAAGAAGAAGAAGAAGAAGAAGAAGAAGAAGAAGAAGAAGAAGAAGAAGAGTAGTTTGGATTTGATATCCCTTTATCACTACCCGAAGGAGTCTCAAAGCAGCTAACATTCTCCTTTCCCTTCCTCCCCCACAACAAACACTCTGTGAGGTGAGTGGGGCTGAGAGACTTCAGAGAAGTGTGACTAGCCCAAGGTCACCCAGCAGCTGCATGTGGAGGAGCGGAGACTCAAACCCGGTTCACCAGATTATGAGTCTACCGCTCTTAACCACTACACCACACTGGCTCCTTCACTGTACATAATCATGGTGATGCATGGATGTCTTTAAATGGGCCAGGCTAGCAGCATGTCTGATACCAAGGATGGGCCCAGGCGCTCCCCAGTAATCATTTGACGTATCCTTCATGCAAATAAAGCATCAAGGGACCACTGTGCAATTTAACTTGAGTACAGCCACATTACTGTTGGTTCATGATCTCACATTAACCACACAGAAATCAAAATCCCAGCTCTGCCTCTTGGTACCTCATGAACCTTACCAGGTGCAGAATGCTTAGCCAAAAGATTCTGCACAGTTTCCTGCACAAAGAACCTAAAATGGCTAAACTTTGGCTCCTACATTTTGCATGAACAAATATGAACTTTTTAAAGTCTGAGGGCAAAAAAAAACCTGCCAGTCACTGGATAAACGTTTAAAGCTCTTTTTATTATTTTGCAGCTGGTGCCCTTTGCTGAAGGATATTTCCTGTGCTGCAGACTCAGAATAAAAACATTTCATTTTAAGAATGCAATTAGAAATACATCTGTTGTTCCAGGACCTTTATATTAAAAGTGGTACCACACGATGATTTAAATAGCCATTTTTCAGTCAGCTATTTATACAAACACTATTTTAATGGAAGCAGCTTCTTTCTAGCAAAGATCCTCTGACAAGAATTTTAAGAGTCATCCAAAACAATAGAAAGTGATATCGCTGGGTGTATATCAAGCTTTTTATGCTCAGAGTTAAATTCTTCACGTAGAATCATTTCAAGGTGTCTTGCGTTGAGAGTGGGAGGATCGTGCATATTTGCTTTGTATTTCAGCTATCAGTTAAGTTTCCCACCAGAGCTGATAACAAAGTGACTAGGGGCTGTAATTGCAGTCAAAGTGCAATTTTTCAAATGGTGGAATGGGCCACATGACAGGAGAAGATTCACTTCAAATGGGGGGGGGGTTGATGACTCTTGCTACATATGCAAGGAAACTCTTCATGCCCATTGTCATGTTGTTCTTGACTCTTGTCGTATCAACGCACTCAACAAGCTTTGATCCTTGGGGTGCTGCCCCAGAACTTGTTAGGGCTGCTTCTGCATGCAGCTCCTTCTCAGCTCAAACAAATCTCCCAAGGGATGTCTGAATTACAGATAGGAGATCTTGTTTGGCACTACTTATATGATTTTTTTTTTTTAAAAAAAAATATCTCAATATTGAGCTTATCCTCACTGTTTCCCCCCACCCCTAATTCACATCTTGTACCTAGAACTTGATGTGACTCCCTCCTCCATTCTGCTAAAAATGTGAACTATTTCCACATATTATATGAATGTCTCACTGATCCTATTATTAAGTAATGGTGCTAAAACTATAGAGGTTTTTAAGCAGAGGTTGGCTGGTCATCTGTCATGTATGATCGAGTTGAGATTCCTGCATTGTGAGGGGTTGTGCTAGATGACTTGGGGTCCCTTCCAATTCTACAATTCTATAATTCTATGAAAAATAATGGGTTAAAAATCCTTAGATTCAGATACATAAATAAGGTTTTGACAATGTTACAATGGAGTTATGTTGCTTTTCCACAGTGGGTTGTGCCAAAGCGGCTTACAACCAACTTTCAGAATCTGTATCAAAGTACAAAGCATTGACTTGGGGGCAGGGGCGTCATTGGGGAGGGGCGGTAGGGGTGGTACGCCCCCAGTGACAGGGTGATAAGCGGCGGGTGGGGGTGACTAGCGGTGGCCCCTCCCACGCGCCGCCGCTCCCTCCGTCATCCCGGGAGCAGCAGCGCTGCATGGACGGGGTGCTCGCTCGGCCGAGCGAGCACCCCGTCTGTGCAGCGCTGCTGCTCCCGGGGTGACCGGTGGTGCGTGGGGAGTGGCAGGAGGGGCCGCCGCTTGTCACCCCCACGCACCGCCGCTCGCTCCGTCGCCGTGGGAGAAGCAGCGCACAGTGTGTGCGGTGCTGCTGCTCCCGGGGCGACAGAACGAACGGCGGCCGAAAGAGAAAGCGGGCGGGGAAGCAAAGCCGGCGCTTAAACGCGCCGCTTTGCTTCCTTTTTTCCTCCCCTTTCGGCGCTGAAAGAAGCCGAAAGGGAAGGGGGGGGAGCAAAGCCGGTGCTTAAACGCGCCGCTTTGCTTCCTTTTTTCCTCCCCTTTCGGCGCTGAAAGAAGCCGAAAGGGAAGGGGGGGGGAAGCAAAGCCGGCGCTTAAACGCGCCGCTTTGCTTCCTTTTTTCCTCCCCTTTCGGCGCTGAAAGAAGCCGAAAGGGAAAGGGGGGGAGCAAAGCCGGCGCTTAAACGCGCCGCTTTGCTTCCTTTTTTTCGCCTCTTTCGGCGCTGGCTGGGCTGCAGAGTCACAGCCTAGCCAGCGCCGAAAGGGGAGAAAAAAAGGAAGCAAAGCGGCGCGTTTAAGCGCCGGCTTTGCTCCCCCCCTTTCCCTTTTGGCTTCTTTCGGAAAGCGGGCAGGGAAGCAAAGCCGGCGCTTAAACGCGCCGCTTCGCTTCCTTTTTTTCTCCCCTTTCGGCGCTGAAAGAAGCCGAAAGGGAAGGGGGGGAGCAAAGCGGGCACTCTCAAGCGCCTGCTACGTTCCTTCTTTTTTTTTTCCCTGGGGGTGTGGCATCGCGCTGTGAACGTGCGTCATGACGTCATGACAACCCTTTTCAAACCTGTTCAAAATGACAGACCTACGATTGGTAAAATACACTGCAAATTTTTACACTAAAATAACCCCAACCTCACAATGGATCTACATGTCTGATTTTCAACAAATGAAAAAAAAATGTTATGTTTACTTCTTAGTTATATCATCATCAAATTTGTATGCTGTCTTTCCTTAATTAAAACTATTGCATTGAAACACACCTTGGGATCATATGATCAAGGATGGGTTAGAAGTTCTTCTATAAATAAAAATAAATAAACATTGAAATATCTTCCTAGCCGCATCTATTTAAAATGTCAGAGTTCATAACTCAGAACCGGGGAGAAGATTTGCATTTGTTAGTACTTTGAAACACTTACATGAGAAATAACGATTAGGAACCAGCATCCTTGTGGATATATATTTTTTTTTAAAAAAATTGTCAACATCTCTTTGATATGATAAAGAGCTGCAAATAGACACTATCTACTTTGTAAAATATATGCATGCTTAATGAATTTGAGTGGGTGTAACTTAGATTTAAGTTATGGTTGAGTGAATTTTCTGGATCAAAGGCACAATGGGTTTCTGTTTTCCTTGTTTGTATTCTGTGCTTGCTTTTAATAGTTTTCATTAAAAACCATGCAAGTGAATTGGTTTGCCCTGACCATTGCTTCCTCCACCCACTTTTCTCTGAAAACACTATCATATGGTTGTTGTTTCCTATCTTCACATCACCTCTGGACCACTGGTTTGATCCTGCTTGCTGGTTTCCCACAGGCAGCTGTTCAATCACTGTGAGAACAGGATGTTGGACTTGCTGATTGGTCTAATCCAATCCAATTATGTTCTCTATCCAGCCCTTGGGACTGTCCCCAGTATATACCACACCCATATTATTGATTATTTAATTTTTATACTGCTTAATATATGAAAAATCTCTCTGAGTGATACAAAAACAAAAACTGAAGCAACAAGTGACAAGTTAAACAAAATACAGTCGTACCTTGGATCTCAAAGGCCTTGGCTCCTGAACAAATCGGCTCCCAAATGATCGAAACCCAGAAGTAACTGTTCCGGTTTTCAAACGATTTTCGGAGCTTCTTGCAGCCAATCAGAAGCCATGCTTTGGTTTCCAAACATTTTGGAAGTTGAACGGACTTCCGGAACAGATTCCGTTCGACTTCCAAGGTATGATTGTATAACAAAATACAATTACATATAGAAATATTACAGTAATACAAAATTACATATATATAAATCACTATCATTTTCCTTCTGACCCTTCCTCTCAGCCTCCAGATACTCACCCAGTCTCAGGAGCGAGCCAGAGATAAATCACACATGGTAAGTGAAGTTAATGAGGTCTGCTTAGGAATGCCAGGCCTAACAAGCACATCAACTCTTCTCAGTAGGCCTTGCCCCTACAAGGCGGTTGTGGAGACTGCCCAAGTCTCCTTCTCCTCTGTGTCCTTCCCAAGTAGTCTGAAATTGCACTAATGTGCCTGTCTCTGCCTCTCCCACTTCATGCCTTCCCTGGTCCTAGGACACCAGAGGCAGGGGGAGCTTGTTACAGCAGGAAGGGGAGACACCGTGGCATCTTCACCAGCTGGATTCATCTCTGTCTCTTGGCCTCCATTCTCTCATGCTTCCACCTGCTTCTGGACAGCTCTCTTCCACAGTCTCTCCATGCTCACTAAGCCCAGTTACCTCTTCAGCTTATGACACCACCTACTCCTCCCAATCTTCTCCATTACAAACAGCACCCTTCTTTCTCCCTTTAGACTTGCTGTTTATGGGCAGGCCCAAGATAGATGCTACTTCCTCAGGCTGCCCACAGCTGTGCCCTATTCTGTTGCGCTCTTCACACTGAGTTTTCAGATGCAGCAGGTTTTTTGAGTTTCTCAGTGGGACCAGAGGATGGGAATAGAGCCAACTTCACTCTGTTTTCTCCTCCTCCTCCTCCTTGAGCAGTGATTTTGTCTGGCTGATAATGGCTCTTGATGGAAGATAGAGAAGAATGTGTCAATGTGTGTAGAAACTAGCCCATTGCACAATGTAAAATTTACATGTGTTGCCCTGCCCGCCAGGGTCATGTAGCCCTTGAAAGTTTACCAAAAGGGAACGTTACCCTCAGGGTAACAAATAAGGTTCTCCCAGCAAGCTAGTGGCTTGCTTTCCTGTATTACTTTCATCTGAGTCATCTGGGTTTGGAGTTTACAGGGTTAAATAAGCTCAACAGTCTGCCCCGCCCATAGGGAAGATGTGTCATTCATCTGGGTAGTTCTGTTGTATGCAAAGCCTATGTGATTTATGACGCACTGTTTATTGTCTGTTCAGTTTCACTTTTGACCGGAGCGAGAGACATGTCGTCCATATCTCAGGGGAAAGAATGTCCGTGATATATGCTTGTAAATAAAGCTTGCTTGCTTAGAACAAGCTGGACTTTGTGGAAGTTATTGCTGGTAAGAAAGGCACACACACCGTTGCACAGGAGAAGTTTGAACAACTCTGCAAAAGCACTGGAGAAGCAGAGGGAAAGGCAGCAAGAAGCGTTGCTGGACGCCATTAGTGTTTTCCAAGTGCTAACTGTTTTTGAGGCTTTTCCAGTTAAAACAAAAGCCCCAACATGCCTGCAAATTGCACCGTGAGGACGCCATTATCGGCGGCTGGGGGTTGTCTCGGCTGCGAGACGGCTCCGGCTTCCCTGGGTGCCAGGAGTCCCGCAACCACTCAGCGGGCTCCAGTAAGCTGCGGGAAGAGCGTCCCGCGGTTTGGGCTCTCCAGCGGGCCCCATTGCGCTGCCCCATTCTCGGGCTTCCCCTGTAAAGGGGTCGCCCGAGTGAATGGGCAACGGCGCGGGGCTGTGGAGGCTGTCCCCAACCAGGGAAGCAATGCGGCGGCCGCCGCCGATATTTGAGCGCCTCGTTCTTGCCTAATCTGGACTAAAAATAAGAAGAACCCCGTAAGCTGTAAGTACGGAGTTTAATTGGCAGTAAAAATCGACTTATTTGGCTGTTGGGGAGAAACGTCAAAAAGGAGGTCCGTTTCTCTCCCTTGCGACAAGAGGAATGTAACAATGTATCTGGCTGTTGCTACTTTTAGCTGATACAAATGTTTTGGCTGATTTTGTGTTCGATCTGCTAAGAAACCCCAGTTAGGGGTGGACTGAGAACTTTGAGGTATTTCCTCTTAGAAAATGTGGAATATAAAGTGAAAACTTTTTTAACTCTGATGAGGGGGAAATGGCGGCTGTAATTTGAGATTTGAAGATGGAAAAGTACTGAACTTTGTTATTTCCTGCCTACTTCTGCCTTCTTTGGTTTCACTTTTATAATGTCTCCTGACCCAGCAATGACTATTGAACAAAGGACAATTCTTTTGAAACTAGAACTTTTGAACCAGAATGTTACTGAAAGATTTTCTGAGATTGGAACTGCTTTGAAGAACATTGTTAATGAACTGAAAGGAATAACTAGAGAGCGATCCTCAGGGATTTTATCTGAAGTGGAAAAAATGCAACTCCAAAAAGAAGAAAAGTCCTGTCGACGTGGGAGGTCTGGGGCTCTTTATTGTGACGTTATATCGGCTTTCTGGGGTGGGAGCCCAGAAAATTTTGGGAATTACAATCACAGGAACTGAAGTGGAATGCTTGGCGGTGATGTATTACTTCCTTTGAAGAGTTCAGCAAAGATGCTATGGGACAATGTCTTGGTTATTGGATATCAAGGAAAAGAAGACATTCTGGATTATGGTGGGCAAAAAGTTTGGGGGGAAGGCTGGGGGGTGACTGTGATGGGACGAGAGAAAATGGCAAGAAGAGGGATAGGGTGAAAGAATATGTATGATTAATTAGGAAGGCTTACCACGGTACCCCGACGTCAGAGAGTAAAAAGGGAATTGGAAGAGGAAATACTTGGATTGTTTTTATGATATTGTGTTGGTTTAATATTTTGTAAGGTATGAATTAGAAGTAATAATAGCAGCAGTTTTATGAGAATAAGAGATAGAAAAGGTTATAAGAAGTTAAGATTTGCAATATGAAGTTGTATTTTTTATATTTAGAAGTTAAAAGATATAAGATGTTGAGATGAAAATTATGAAAATTATGAATATTGGTGAATGATTTGTTAAAATAAATAGAAAAGTTACTAAAGTAAATCTGAATTGAACGCAGGAGAGAGAACGGGGGAAGTCCCCCTTAATTAGATTTGGAAGAAGAATATAATTAATATTTGGAGTGTTGGTGTTCCTGTGTGTAAGGTATGTATTTGTTTTCTTTTATTATGTTGATATAGTCTGTAGTATTTCTTTTTTTCTTTGAATGATTGTTATTATTTGTTGTTTTTTGTTGTATTTGTTGTTTCTTGATGTGGAAAACCAATAATTTTTTTGTAAAACAAAAAACAAAAAAACAAAACAAATTGCACCGTGATGGCAGTGATGCACATCACATATCCTAGTCGGAGAAGAGCCAGCCACTTGGGCATAGATACATGAAGGCTACTGGCAGCTTCCCCTCATAGAATGCCCTTAGCCACTTTAAAAAAAAAATGTGCCAGCTGGCCATGAAGAGAAAATACTCTATTGATTAATTGTTTCTCCCCTCCCAAAAAAATTCACACACCAGTGCTTTAATTGATTAAACACAACATTTAATCAAATAAAGGGTACAGTTCTTGTCCTCCTTAGAACTCAAGATTTTCATGCCTATAAAACATTCTTCTCTGCTGAAGCAGAAATAGCAGCATTTTATTTCCAGAACAAAATCAGAAACAAGTCTGTCATCTTCAAGCAAATGTGTGTGTGCAGAAGCATTCATAAGCCAATCCACTTGACTATAATTTGCTTGGTCCTTCATCTTCAACACACTGTTACAAATGTATATAGCTAAAAATGTCTTATTAATGGTGGAATATCCCCCCCCTTTAAATGTATGTCAATCACATGAAAATCTGCACAAAAAGAAGCAGTCCTAAAAGAAACTTTTCATGCTGAGATCTCTATGATCTGTTCCTGTTAGGCACAGAAAAAAAAATAAGCAGAGCTTCGTTGAATTACAAGGTTTAACTCAGCGGTAACTTCTTTGCTAAAATGTAAAATATTTCAAATGTAAGAGCCAAAGGTGATGAAAAGTTGTTGAAAGCCCTCAGCAGCCCCAGAGGATCTTTAGGAAAACACATATCCAAGAGAAGGTTCTTAAACATCGCTAAGAATTCCTTCCCACCACCTCCCTGCTGTCTGTTTTATCTTTGGGGTGTGTGTGTGTGTGTGTGTTTAGAAAAGATATATGGCAAAATGTGCCAAATAAGCCACACATATTCATTACCGGTAGCTATGAAGAATTCACAAGGAAACAGCTTGAACTAGGCAGCTAATACAGAGGCATTACTGCTTTGTGTGCTGATGATTGGCTCACGCTGCAATTTGGATTATCCTCACCTTGTAAGGGAGTGTGGGCTGCAGCAGGCTCTCCCACAGGAGATGAGGGCAATGCGGAGGTGAAGGAACCCCTGTGATTGAAATGCTAAGCAGCAGGAGTCTGATACTGAAGTGGTAATAAAATCCTGGTTGCCTCCTGTTTTTGATCTTAGCTTCTTCTGCTGCTAACCTCCATAGCTGATCTGATGCTGCCCTCAGCAGTCATTGGAGATGGTAACGACCTTTTCAGAATCTCCACCTAGGCATCTTTAACCTTGTGATTTACTTTGATGTGTGCCTTTTGATGTCTTCAGCCTAGAGAGCCAGAAGCGCAGCATCCAAGAGTTTTCTGCTCTGTTATTTGAATTGTGAGACCGTGGGCTAGTTCACAGTGTCAAATTCTTTGAGGCAATAATGTACGCAGATGCACAACTACATGGAGAAAGGCTAGTATGGGAATGCATAAGGGATGGGTTACTATTTCTACAATAAAACCACTGCATTTTTTCTTTAGAAGTGATCATGGAGGCGAGTGCCAACTCCCTGCATATATGGCCCTGTTTGCTCAAGTATTTTATCATATTGTTTTGTGTATATGATTGTCGGCTACAGTATTAAACATACGTAAACGTCTGCAATTAATAATGTTAAGGACTAGTTCATGCAATATTATATGTTCTGTGAACCGCACTGAGACCTCTGGATATAGGGTGGTATATAGAGAAGAAGAAGAAGAAGAAGAAGAAGAAGAAGAAGAAGAAGAAGAAGAAGAAGAAGAAGAAGAAGAAGAAGAAGAAGAAGAAGAAGAAATATTATTTTCAGTTTTCATCACAGACAAAAAGCTTTAGCATGCAGTTAGTTCACTAAGTGGCAGAAATCTATTTCAGGAACTTAAGTCAAAACACTTCTTAGTATCTACTCAAATGCCAAACTATAATCTTGTTTGTTTGTTTAATATTTTATTTATACCCTGCCTTTCTCTTAGTATGGGTCCTAAGGTAGCTCACGGCAGGAATTAAAACAAATACAGCTTAAAACATTTTTTAAACAAATAAATAGACCTATTAAAAACAGCACTTAAAATCATTTAAAAGGAGAGAGAGAGAGAGAGAGAGAGAGAGAGAGAGAGAGAGAGAGAGAGAGAGAGATAACACCCACCTTCAGAAGATCCTGCCACAACAACCAGTTAGTGGCAAAAGGACTGTCTAAACAAGAAAGTGTTCATCTACCAGTGAAAAGAAAGCAGAAGGGGTGTGTGTGTCAGCCTGGGCTTCTGTGGAAGGTAGTTCCACAATCCGTGAGTAGTCACAATTTAAACATTTGATTTCCTGTCCAGAATCCTTTATGTTTATTCAAATCCATGATAATAATGGCACAAACAGACTGTACACTGCAGGTCATGATGAAAGGCAATACATAATCCAAAAGGATGCCTGTATGGTTAGTGAGTGGAGTCAAGAAAGTTATTAGAGGCAAGATGGCATCTTTAGGATAATGGCAGACTTTCTCCAATGAGGAAAACAAAAATAAATTTGAATATGCAATAATGTAAGCGGGCAGTAAGAACTTCAAAAAGAAAAAGAGAAAGAGAAAAGACCATATTGATAGAAATATCAAACAAAAGTTTCTACGAGTCAGAGAGTCATAGAATAATGGTAGAGCTGGGAGGGACCCCAAGGGTTGTTTAGTCCAACCCCCTGCAATGCAGGAATCTCAGCTAAAGGATCCATGGCAGATGGCCATCTGACCTCTGCTTACAAAGCTCCAAGGAAGCAGAGTCCACCACCTTCCAAAGTAGTCCATTTCACTCTCTAACAGCTCTTACTGTCAGAAAGTTCTTCTTGTTGTTTGGTTTAATCTCATTTCTTGTAATTTTAAGCCACTGGTTTGGGTTCTACCCTCTAGAGCAGGAGAAAACAGCCATTTAGATATTTGAAGATGGCTATCATATCTCCTCTCAGTCCCTTCTTTTGCAGGGTACACATACCTAATTTCCTTAACCGTTTCTCATAAGGCTTGATTTCCAGACCCTTGATCATCTTGGTCACCTTCCCCTGTTCATGTTCCAGCTTGTCAAAATCCTTCTTAAATTGTGGGGTGATTTGTTCTCATGAAGGAAATTAATCCATTCCTCCTTGTCCAGTTTCTCCAACATACTTTCTGTAATAAGTAGCATACAGTAGGACTATTTCAAGACAAGGTTGCTTCAAAAGCAGTGGAAGTTCCAACTCAGTATATTTTTAATTAAAATATTTGATATTTTCTATTGCAGCTTCAAAACAAATTGATTTCTCCCCTTCTAATCTCTGTGCTAATGGTAATTGAAAATTCAGCGTAAATGTGTAAATTTGCTAATAACTGCTAGATGGACTTGTGGCTATGGATTCTGGTGAGTTCTCCTACTGCAGACATATTAAATGTAAGTGAAAAGGGAAACAAATTAGCACATCTAATTGTTCTCCTCCTCACTCCAGGCAGTAATGTGCAGAGGTTAACATATCAAGTAGAATTTTCATGAGGGAGCATAAAATATGGTTGACACGGTAAAAATAAGTTTCTCTATTTTGATATATGAACAGGTGAAGAATGTCCTTGAAGGGAGAAGCTGTTTCCTACTCTGAGCTGTAAAAAGGGAAAAAAGAAAAAAAGCTTAGGTAATGTTCCTTTGGATATTTGCAATGCTTGATCTTGTACATGTTTAGTCTTATTGAATTAGGACTTATGATGGCTCCATTTTGCAACTAGAAATGACCATAGTCATGCCATAAATGATCGTGTTGCCAATGTTGATGTGTAAATATATCATTCACCATAGAGCAGTAGCATGAGGTAAATTCAGAAGTGCAGGATTCCTTCAAGTTAGTCACAGGCACTGTTTCACAGTCATGCTAAGCTTATACAACTTTATAAGATTATACAATAACCTCATACATATTCATTAATAATTAGGGGTGCAATTCAATGACAAGTACAGATCTTCATATGTTGTCTTTCAGCTAGACCTATGATTTTCTCTGTATTGTTGCTGTTTAGTCGTGTCTGACTCTTCATGACCCCATGTCATGTCAGGCATTCCTGTCTTCCACTGCCTCCAACAGTTTGGTCAAACTCATGTTAGTAGCTTTGACAACACTGTCCAGCCATCTCGTCCTCTGTTGTTCCCTTCTCCATGTGCCCTCAATCTTTCCCAACATCCAGGGAGTCTTCTCTTCTCTTCTCTTCTCTTCTCTTCTCTTCTCTTCTCTTCTCTTCTCTTCTCATGAGGTGGCCAAAGTATTGGAGCCTCAGCTTCAGGATCTGTCCTTCCAGTGAGCACTCAGGGCTGATTTCCTTAAGAATGGATAGGTTTGATCTTCTTGCAGTCCATGGGACTCTCAAGAGTCTCCTCCAGCACCATAATTCAAAAGCATCAATTCTTCGGCGATCAGCCTTCTTTATGGTCCAGCTCTCACTTCCATACATCACTACTGGGAAAACCATAGCTTTAACTATACAGACCTTTGTTGGCAAGGTGATGTCTCTGCTTTTTAAGATGATGTCTAGGTTACATAGACAGCCAAATTATGTGGAGTGAGTGCTCTAATGTCTTCTTTCAGAATGACTTAAGTTGTGTTTTCCAGGAGGTTCCATTGTATGTAACGGAACTTGCACACCATTCTCATGAAACCAAAGCACCCGCAAATTTGGAGCATGCAGTGGCTAAAAGGCTCTGCTCTCATGTTGATTTGGGTGGCCCTGGGATACAGGGACCCTGCAGAGATGCTGCTGCAAAATAGTTACAGGTCTTCAACACCCCACAACCATAGACCACTATACACCACTGCTGTAGAAAAACGTAACGTTGTTCCTCAAAATGGGCATGAGGACAAAGCAGGCAGGAGAGAGCTAGAGTGCCCTTTAACAGCTTCTACTGGTTCAATGGCTGCAACTGTACCTGGACTTCCCATCTGGATTACTGTAATGTGTTATCCATGAGGCATTCCTTGAAGATGACCCAGAAGCTTTAATTAGCTTCTAGAATTTTGACAGGTACAGCCACAGCTGTGTTCCTATGGCACCTATAATGGCTGATTATTCACTTCTGTCCTACTTCACTGCCCTGAATGGGAGGCTGGAGTGAGCATAGGAGTTGCCTGCTAGATATTGGAGGATTTAATCAGCTATGAGGAAAAACAGCAACTTATAACTCCCTCCCGTCTTACACGTGGCTTTCAGGCATTGTGACTGTTATGTATTGAAGTTCTCACCCTAGGCCACTAGGGGTGTGTGTATATAGTTCATTCTGCTGCAGTTTTCACTCAGGTCCGCATATGCAAATGAAGGATTGTAAACTGACGTTCAGGGATTGGGTAACTGCAGAAAGTTGTTACTGTTGCTTTGTAGCTGAGTTCTATATAAGCAGGTTGCTGAGCCCTTCAGCTCAGTCCTGTTCCAGCCTGAGAATAAACAAGAGCTGTTTGGAAATCACTGTGTCGTCTGCTGTGTCCACCCACAACTTAACAGTGACAATGAGTAGAACCAGACCAAGATGGTGGCCTCAGGTTCCCACAGAAATACACTGTGACTTTTAGCCATTTAAATATTCCAAAATAAAACATTAAATGGGGCGGGGGGGGGGGTTGGGGAGGGAGGAATATACATTTAAATATTATTTTGAGAAAACATACATATTTAAATACATAATTTTAAAAGTGTATTTTAAGCATGTATTTGGACATGGACTGGTAATAGTCAGTTGTCCATCTCTAGCCTGGATCAAAATATTAAAACGATGCCTAGGATTTCAGCCTAATGAAACTACACAAAACTTCTGTAAGATATGGCACTGCAATCTGATTCCAATTTTGTCTCCTCCCTAACCCCTTTTGCCGCCTCTTCCACCATGGCAGTCAAAATTAAAATTAAAATGTTCTAACTGAAGAACTTGCATCTCACACTTAATGAATTAGAACTGCTGGTCACCATTTTGAAAATATTTGTGCTTGCTCAGTGGCCATAAGACACTGGTCCAATCAGATTCAAGATGGCCACACTCATGTCTAACTATGTTTGGTACAATTTAGAAAGTATAATATAGATACAGCATATATATATATATATATATATATATATATATATGTGTGTGTGTGTGTGTGTGTGTGTGTATATATATATATATATATATATATATATATAAATATTTCAATCCAAGAGGAGTAAATATACCCTTGCTGTTTGAACATATGTAGCTGTTTATCTGGTTCTTTTAGCCTTCAGCAGAGGTGGATGCAGAGCTCTTTATCACTTCTCAACATCTCCTAATGCTCTCTTCCTCTTTGCCAAGAGTTCCTGCTACCTGATCTTTATGAGGTCCTTTGGGAGATGATTGTAAGGTCTTATAGGGGTGTCAAAAAGCATAATTACCAGCAGTGAAATTCACCAGCTGGCTTCTGGCTTTTCCTAAACTCCAAGATACTCGGTTTGCTGGTGTGTGACAAGTTACGATATTTTGCTGTTTGTTAGCAGAAGTTCATTTATTGCCATCCTTTCACAGAAAATCTGTTACATACTGTCCAGAGATCTGAGTAGTTCCCAATATAAAGAGGTTATTACAGTCAAAGAAGCACAAATTCTTGTTCAGTGCCTTGTAGCTTTTCATGTGGTAGAATTAGATATTGGCTCACTCTGTAAGTGGACCTTAAAACCATATAATAGCTTTTATGTTGTTTTCTAAGACTTTCAAAATGTTGCCCTAGAAGAAGTGGGAACCATTTTCTGGCACATTTGAGGCATCATGTAAGACAACAGTATAAATCTCTTGCTAGGCTTAAGCTGATGTTAGTGTTGCTTAATTCAAATGTCTACAGCACCAAAATATTTTGCAGAAAGTCAATAAATCTCTTTAAACTGTTATTTCTATGTGACTATTACTCTAAACAGCATGACATCGACAAAATAAGTCTCTGTACCAAGGAGCTTACAATTTAAATGTTGATTGCAGAAAAATCTACAGAAGAGGAAGGAAAACACAATAAGCAGTTTGACATAGTTAAAACTCACTGACTTGCTAAAGGTTTAAGAACATTTATCAGATTTCTAACATACTGGTCAATAAAATTAATTGGGTTTTTCTGTTTTGTTTTGTTTTCTTTCTATGAGTGTTTGGTGTGAATATTGCCAGGGCAATTCCTAATTAGTTCACTGAAATATGCTTTCATGTGGGAAGCATCTGTCTTTGTTGTACCCCAATCACATGTAATGCAAGCAAATCTCATGAAAAAAGGAGATACGAAAGAAGTAGAACCAAAGAAAGCACTTCCTCCTCTTAAACCCTAACCCATTGGCACAGGACACTCACACCCCAGGATGCCAACTAATTGATACCTTACATGGGAAGCTACCTTATGTTGAGTTAGGGCAACAGCTGGGACTGGTTCTTCAGGATTTCAGACAAGGTTCTCTCCCATCCCTAACTGGAGATTGAATCTGGGACCTTCTGTATGCAAAGCAGACTCTCTACCATTCAGCTATGGCACTGTGCATATATTATATACAAACTGTGTATGTTTATATGTTGGGTTTTTGTTTATTTAAAGTTATGGAAAGCCACCAGAGAGGAAGGTGAGATAGAAGACATCCCTAGGTAGCAGTTCCAGAACAGGAGTGTTCAAGTCTGTTGACTCATAAGCACCTTTTCTGCTGGGAAGTCCCTATGCATATTTATTTGGTTTTTAGGTACTATCCTGCATTTCTTGAATCATCTGCTCTGGTGGCACCATCTGAACACTACATGGTGCCTTTTTGCATTGCACCTTCCTTCTGTGTTTGTGGCAATCTCTTCTTTGCAGCAAGCAGGAAGGTGGTGGCAGTGGAGAGTATACAGTCATACCTTACTGCTAGTGAGTTACCGGGCAAGTCTCATCTGAACAAATAGCAGACTTGGAACTGGAACGTATTTTTAGCATTTATTTTCTCCCTGTAGAAGAGTGCGTCTATTCAAGCTGCAAAGAGTTCTGCCAGGAAAATACAGCTTATGAATTCTGCATGGTTATCCCTTTATTATTTCCCTATTGCAGTTCGGTGCAGCCCCTTTCTTTCTGGTTTGTGGCAACAGAATGACTTTCAGGGTTCCTCCAACTCAATGTCTGTATGAGTCTAATGTTAATGAAGTACTTTGAGACCATGGAAGTAAGAAAACCACAGGATTAGAGATATCATCATCTCCGGAGCTCCCGATCCAACAAATTAATGAGCATGGTAATTGCTAAAAACCTATGCCAGAACTCAGTGAAATCCTAAACTTTGTAAAAGCTTGACAGTCACCCAAATGCTTGGCTCGCCCTTTTACTGGATGTAGAACAGCAGTCGAGCAATTTTCAAAGATCTGCAGTTTTATACCTGCCTTAAAGAGGCTCTGCTTTCCCATCCACATGCTTACCTGCTCATTAGCATGTAAGAGATTTTAAATTTGAGTTTTTCAGCCCTTCACTTTCCTTATTCCACAGTTGCTACAGAGGGGGGCTCCTGAAATAATGGATGAGCTTTATTTTACACATCTCCTGCCAGGAAATCTATTTAGGATTGTTTTGGAGACAGTAAAGATGGCAGAACTAACATGTCCTCCCACTGCAACATATGTTCCTGTATTATCCACCTGCCAAAATGTCTTCTGCTGCCAAATGCCATTACTGCATTTCTCCAAGGGCACAGTTTCCACTGATTTTCATTCCACCTGTACATCTTACAGTTATTCTTCACACTGAAATCTTTTACATGGAAGGAGAATGGGCAATTCAATCGCACCATTGGATGAAGTAATTCATTTTGGTATAAGCATGCTACCTGATGGAGGTGTCATAATGGCCTGTAGGCAAGTTGTGGGTGGAATCACCCGGTGTATTTCCCTTTGTCACATACCTGTTAAAAGCATAGTCAGTAAAAAGATAAAAATGCTATCTGGTCCCAATGGTCACTTAGGTCCCATTCAGAAATAAGGAAATACACAATAAAAGGATTGTAAGGGTAAGTGGATTTATCTTATTCTGTTGGAATAAGTTGAGTCTTCTCAAATTCCAGTTTCCCCTCATACATTATTGTTGCTCAGTTTTGACTGTTCCAGTGTTTCCCCACCTTCTGCACCATAGTGAATGAGCTGCCTGTCAACATGAAATCAATAGCTAGGAGGGGAGAGCTATTGATTGTGAGGTGCTCTATGTACAGTATTTGTAAAAGGCATAGGAAGGACATGGGAACTGGTAGTTTCACTTTCTTTTCCTCTTTGCTTTCAGCCAAAAAAGAAGAAGAAGAAGAGAAAGCAACATAAAAGAGATTTATCATTATCTCTGAGAACCTGCAAATGCACTCAGAATATTGTGTATTAATTCCATTAGATTTTCTGCTCTTTCTCCATCCTGCCTATTAGGCTGTCCTCATCTACTCCATCTCCTCTGGAATCAAAGGGCTAGGCAATTTTACAGTTGAGAGGTTTGATAATGACATATAGCCCCTTTTCTAGTTTAGTGTCCAATTCAAATCTACATAATTGCAGCCACTGGGCAGTATGAGGGAACATGTCCTTCCTTGCAACTTTTGACTTGAGTAGCAATGACCAGATATATAACTAGACTATAAATTACAGGCCTTGCAACTTGGAATTATGGGCAACACATGTAAATTAGACAGCTTTTGTCCACATGTACACACAGGGCCATTTTAAACTATGTCAAGTACTCTCCAAGGAGGCAGGGAATAGATATAAGTGTCCTGCTACGGTGGTATTTCCCTATGCAGGGATTCATAACGACCATTTCCTCACTACAAGACAGGAAGTAAGTGGCTCTTATTATAGCTAGTGGTGTCACAAAGTCACACCTCTAGGTTTGGAAGTACGCACTCTCCAACATTTCTCTGATGAAAATAAGGACGTCCCATTCCATAATGATAATTTTACTATTTATACCCCACACATCTTACTGGGTTGCCCCAGCCACTCTGGGCAGCTTCCAACATATATAAAAACATAATAAAACATTAAACATTTAAAAAACTTCCCTATACAGGATTGCCTTCAGATGGCTCGGGGTCAGATAACTCCATACCCTCCAACATTTCTCCAATGAAAATAGAGACATCCTAAGGAAAAGTGGGACATTGCAGGATCAAATCAGAAACTGAGACAGCTTCTCTAAATCAGGGACGTCCCTGGAAAATAGGGACACTTGGAGGGTCTAAGTATAAGTTCAAGGGGAGAAGGTCATAATACCTCAACTGTAAAATGAAGATTACAATCCTCATGTCTTCCTGGGGCTTTTATTTTAACCTGAACCAGAAAATAATTCCTCATCAATATCCTTTCCAGGCTGTAAGTCCCCAACTAACTCACTCCCACTGAAGCACTGGGCCTCCAAACCTAGTTTAGTATAATTCCACTTATTTGCTTTATGATGTATTGCATTCATATCCTACTTTTCCTCCAATGAGCTCAAGATGGCCTTCCTTGGTTTATATCCACAAAAACACCCTATAAGGTATGTTAGTTTGAGACAGCGAGAGTGGCCAAAAGTCACTCAGTAAGCTTCATGGCTGAGTGGGGATATGAGCCCTGGTTTCCATCACTCTGACAATTACACCATACTGGCTGTCAAACTGGGGCTGGTACAGATGGCAGCAAAAAGACCAAGATGAGGGAAAAGAGGGAGATATTTGGTGTGGTGTTGTATTTATTGTGTTTTGTAACACCCACAACTGGATATGGCTGTTGAACCAATAGTTTCTTTCCTTTCCTTTTGACTGTGTAATACTGACTTAATTTTTCTTTTATTCCAAAAGATATTGCGGTGCAATGTATTGCTGAGAAGGAAGTCAAATGCAAAGGGCAGTGCTAGTAAGATAATCCTTCTTTGGGAAGACCTTGCAGGTCTTCGTATATAAATTGCTCAATCACGAGCAGAATATATCGCTATCTAGGAATAAGGAAGAGCAGATCTGCCTTAAGAACTTCAGAAAATGCCTGTTGGATCAGATCCAATCAAAGATCCATCTGCTCTTACCTCCCACAAATAGTCAGCTAGAGGCTTATAATAAAAGCAGGGCTAACCTGATCCAATAATCCATCCCCTCACACACTCACACACATAAACAAATCTCACTACAGCCAACCAAAGACAACCAACCACACCCTAGGCCACCCCCAAGCTCTCTCGCCACCCCAAAAAAATATAACAAGCAAATAGTAAGAGAACCCATGCAAGTGATGCTGACACAAAACCCCACACATACACTAAGTAGAAAATAAAGCATTGCCATCTCACCCCACTTACCATCCCCACCCTCCCCATATTCCACCCTCTTTTCTTCCCAAACTAATACCGCATGCAACACTAATGTCTCACAACAAATGAAACTGATCTGTACAAAACACAACTTGAAAAAAGAGAACAATGCACGTATTATTATTTTTTTGTAAATTAAGAAACCTTCAATGAAACCAATGCAGCTTCTTGGATGTTAAAAATAAGAATATATAATAGAAGCAGGGAACAGAGACAATAACATATTCCTGTTCTCCCTGTTTTTCCCAGCACCTTCCACTCCAGCCAGGATACAAGAATTTGAGGGACTGCCATCCTTCCTTCTGACAGGGTTTCAGGATTTTGTGGTATCAAAAAAGACACATAGGATTAGTTAGTAATATCCAACAACACGGAATTAGTACTTCTTAATGTTACACCTTGCATTACAAGAGTCATCAGATTAATACCGGCAACAACTCCTTATAGTACTGTCATTTGACACAATCTTGTTATGATATGCAGTTATTAATTTTTTTTTAAGTTGCCTCTTTGTTGAACCATGTTTACAAAGAACACTTAAGACCTATGAACAGTCTGTTTGGTATCACATGATGCAGAAACATTATATTGGTCCACAGCACCTATGAAAGACTGAGAGCTGGCTATTGAAAGGAGAAAAGAGAAACAAGTAGTGCATGCCAAAAATGTCAGATAATAATTAAAGTTTCAATTGTCTTTCTCCTAATTTCCATTCACCAGTATGCTCTATCACAATTCCCACCGTGAAAACAGAGATTATTTGCATGACTATCAAAATGAACTGGCTGCATGTTGTTATAGTGTTCTGAATGCCTGAAGAGATTTGTCATACAGTGAAGGCCTTTTGCATTTGTAAAGAGCTCTCTTGCTCCAGAAAGTACATCATCCGACCTCAGGAATATGATGAAATTATGAAGGATAGCCTCTGTTAGAAAAATGGGTATGACATCCTACAAGTGCTCCTTCCCCAACCCCACCTATTTGATTCTGATTTTCAACCTGTTTCAGCTTGATCTGATCTTCGTTTTTTTCTTCTTTCACTGACTTTTGCTCTTGTGCCCTTAAGCACAACTTGAGCTGCAGAAAATTAGCAGGTGATCATTAATGTTTGTCTCCATGCTGTTACAAACTTGACCTGCCACATTCTAGTGTACTTCAGATCTACTCTAGCTTATGTTTTCCACTTGCTTAATCCACACTTTCATAAAGTATTTATCGAGGTGGTGTCTAACATATAAGGATAAAATAAACAAAATAATTCCATAAAATCATAATCAAAAACATCAGCAGTCGACTTCCAGGGAGGACGCCATTGCGGGCGGTCGTGGGTCGTTTCGGCAGCGAAACGACCCAGGCCGGCCCGGGGGTAGGAGCCCCGCTACCGCACAGCGGGGCTCCGCTAAACCGCGGGTCGAGCGTCCCGCGGCACGGGCTCTCCAGCGAGCCCACTATGGCGCTGAACCCTTCTCCCGTTCCCCCTGTAAAGGGGGAGTGGGAGTGAAGGGACAACGGCGCCGGGCTGTGGAGGCATGCCCCAACCGGGCCGGTGAAGCGGCGGCCGCCGCCTGCAATGGGCGAGTTCGTTCTACCTGATTTTGAAGGAAAAAAGAAGAAACCCGCAGGCCGTGAGTACCGGAACAATCGGATCTAAATTCTCTGACATTTGGCGCTCCGGGAGGTATGTTAAAAAGGAAGCCCGTTCCTCCCTTTGTTTAAAGAAGAAATAACTGTTTCTGACTGTGACTGCTGCTGCAGTAGTGGATACAAAGTTTCGATGGAGTGTTTTTTTCTTGATAAGTGAGACTGGCTGAATCCCTTTTGGGGGGGCTAAGTTGGTGGAAATATTTCTTCGTGAAGTTGTTGGAATGTAATCCTTTCACCCTGACTCCGGGGAAAATGGCTGCTGAAACTTATGATCAAAGATGGAAAAATACTGAAACTTGATACCCTATGCCCATTTCTACCATGTTTGGTTTCGTTTTCAAATTGGCTTTAGACTCAGGACTGACGCATGAACAAAGGATTATTCTTTTGAAGTTAGAATTGCTAAATCAGAAGTTAAATCTGTTGAACCAGGATGTCGAAGAAAAGTTATATCCCACAGGAAAGACTCTTGAGAATTTTGTTAAACTGGAAGAAAACCTTGGTAGGGAACTTAAGGAAATTTTTGAAATCCAAAGTACAGTGTCTATGCAACTCCGAGAAGATGGAAAATCCTGGTGGGGTGAGAGACCCAGGATTAGAAGACAACTTATATCCAATTTCTGGGGTGAGAGCCCAGGAATGATGGGAAGAAGATTTGTGAATCTACGATCAGAAGATGATTGGAACTTTGAAATGGAGATGCTGGAAGGTGATGATTTGTGTATCCTGAAGCTCCCTGCAAGGACATTTATGGACTGCGTCTGGAACTGTGGATTTACAGAAAAAGAGGACATTCTGGACAATGGGGTTGGAGTGAGATGGAGAAATATCTGGGGGGAGACCCCGAGATGGCGAAGGAAAATGGTTAGAAAAGGGATAGGATGAAATATTTAAAATATAACTAGGATGGTTTATTATGGTACCCTGAAGTCAGTGTGTTAAGAATTTAAGATTTTGAACTAGTGAAGAGATATGTTAATTTTTTATTAGCAGCAGTTTAAGTGAAATAAGATGTATGATGTGAGTTAAGAAGTAATAGGTTAGTTTGAAGTAAAATTAAATATTAAGAATTATGTTTAGATTTTTTGGATGATTTAAATTTTAAAGATGAGAAGTTATTAAAGTAAATTATAAGTGGAACCAAAGGAGAGAAAATGGGGGAAGTCACCCAGTATAGATTCAAACAAGAATTTTTTTTTTTTTGTTATAAACAAGAAAAAGAATTATTGGTGTTTTAGTGGTGGTTTGTATTTGTTTTTCATTATGTTTTGATTGTTGTGTTTGTGTTGTCGTATGTGTTTTGTTGTTCTTTGTTTTGAATAAAACCAATAAAATTCTTATAAAAAAACAAACAAACATCAGCAGTCAAAAGTTGGGGTGCTAAGCCCCACCCCCTCTGGAATGCCATCACTGCACGGTTTGCACAGTTTAGACATATGATGTCAGATGTGGGGCAGGGAACCATGTTTTGTGGGGCACAACATTGTGAAATAGAGTCCCCCCCCCACCTGGCTTTGAGCCCTCTCTGGGTCCTAAGGTGATTGTTTCAAGCAGGAAGGTTCTTCTACTCATGAAGCTCCCTGCGCCATTTAAAACCCTGATTGTTTAGCATGTTGAACTGTACAGGAGAGCCAGTGTGGTGTAGTGGTTAAGAGCGGTAGACTCATAATCTGGTGAACCGGGTTCGCGTCTCTGCTCCTCCACATGCAGCTGCTGGGTGACCTTGGGCTAGTCACACTTCTTTGAAGTCTCTCAGCCCCACTCACCTCACAGAGTGTTTGTTGTGGGGGAGGAAGGGAAAGGAGAATGTTAGCCGCTTTGAGACTCCTTCGGGTAGTGATAAAGCGGGATATCAAATCCAAACTCCTTCTTCTTCTTCTTCTTCATGCACATTTATGCTCCTTGCTTCACATCGTTTCCCTCAAACCCATGGAAGGCTCTAAACTGTGTAGCTATAATAATGCACCAGAGGAGGCAGGCCTTGGTATTGCACCTCAGTGTCATCTCATAAGTTTGGTTACACGTGAGGTTATTGAATGGCTGGATAACAAAGCTTATGTTAGATTCCATCATTGGAACCCAGTTCTTCTGTTTAAGAAAAATTCTTGAGCACTGTTTTTGTTTGGTGGCGATATCATACTTAAAGAGGACAGCAAAGGGTCATGGGCTTGAAAACAACACCTGCTTAGAAATGACAAGTACGCTGGCTAATTTTTTAATCACTTTGGAGATTATCTGAAATCCTGTCATCTCTATGAGCTCTGAGAACAAAAAAAAGACAACAGATGGCTGAATGAAATTGTGAACATTGATTTATGGCTTTCACCCTTAGCAGTGGCATATTCAAAGAATCAGAGTAATTATTATTTTACAGCCAAAGCAAGTGAGGCATAGTTTTGGTCTGGTGGAAACTGTTAATGGTACATGGTGCCCCCTTATCTGCCATTTCAAAGGCAGGGGTCTTGGTTCTAAACTGGTGCCTGTTGTCAGGGATAGACTAGATAAGGGTGAACAAATTGAAGCTTAATCCAGACAAGACAGAGGTGCTCTTTTTAAAAAAGTTTTTTATTTATACCTTTCAAATTTATACCTTTCATTAATTTTACAATCATTTTAATATTACAAAGTTTGACTTCCTTCCCCCTCTTTCTGCAGTTCCTTAAATTTATTTTTAAATATCTTCTGTATATCCAAATTCATTTAATTTGCTCATTTACGGTAATTGTCTACTTTAAATATGAACTCTTATGAAACTGCAGGTTGTTACAATAATCCTGCCAATGTTTTTATCTATTTGCAATTTATCTGTAAATATTCAATAAACCATTTCCATTCTTTTATTAAAAAAAAAAGTTTGTTCTCTTGATTTCTTATTCTTCCAGTAAGTTTCACCATTTCTGCATATCCCATAAGTTTTTGTATCCATTCTTCCTTTGCTGGGATTTCTGCTTCTTTCCATTTTTGGTTGAGTAGCATTCTTGCTGCTGTAGTAGCATACCTAGATAAATTTCTATACAATTTAGGTAGTTCTGTCCTTATAATTCCCAAAAGAAAAGGTTCTGGTTTGTTTGTTTTTTAAGACAAATGTTATATTGAACATCCTTTTCAATTCATTATATATCATTTCCCAATAAGCTTTAACCTTACTACAAGACCGCAAGACCACCACGTATGATAAAAGACAGAGGTGCTATTTGTCAGTTGGAAGGCAGAATAAGGAATTTATTCAGCCTGTACTGGATGGGGTAACACTTCCACTGAAGACACAGGTTTGTAGTTTGACCATGCTCCTGGGTCTGAGCCCTGAGCATGGATGCCCAGGTCTCTGCAGGAGCCAGGAGTGTAGCTGCACAGTTAAAGCTACTGTGCCAGCTGCATCTGTTCATTGAGATGTCTGTTTTGCCTACAGTGAAACACATCTTATGTACATGGCTTAGGTCCAGGCTTTCTGAAAGACTGTATTCCAACATATAAACTTGCCTGGGCTCTGTGATCTTCAGGGGAGGCTGTTTCTTCTACTATTAAGTGGTAATAATAATTTTTTAAAATATGTCAATCCGCATGTCTGTACACAGCCCAGAAGTGCAAAGCTATATGTCTATTCAGAAGTAAACTCAATTGAGGTTAATGGGATTTACTTCCATGTAAACATGTATAGGATTGCAGCTCTAGAAAATTAAAATGGGAATAGCTAGGTACTACAGCGCACCACTACTGCTTTCTTAACAGATAACTTATATAGGATATAGAAATCCTTGTGGTTCAGGTAAAAAGCAAAGGATAAGATCTATTGAGCATGAGTGACATCCTATCAAAGGAACACATTGAAGATTTGTGGGTTGCAAATGTGATCTCTCTTAAAGACCACAGTAAGCGCTCCCAGGTGTCCTTCTGATAAGCTTAAAACCAAGGTATTTTTGAAAAATATACAGAACCTAGCAAGTGCAGCAAAGCAAAACTTTTATAAATATAAAGTTGACTTTTGTTAAAAGAGAGAGAGAGAGAAGAAATAAGGAAACTTTAATGGAGGGATGGCTAACCTTTGGCCCTTCAGAATTACAGTTCCTATTATCCTTGACCATTGGCTATGCTGTCCAAAGTTGGTGATCACTGGAGTCCAACAAAGTCTGCAGGGCTACAGGTTCACCATCTCTGCTTGAAAGTCTCCTACTAAAAAGTACAAAACTTCCTTACGCAAGATTTAAAAGCTCTCTAATACTGGAGTGAAAATTAAATCAGAAACACCTTTGTCATTTCTTATCTTTGCTAACACAGATCCAATGAAAGTCCACAATTTTGTTGGGGAAAATATAAACAAATTTTTGGGAGGAATTTAGTGTCACACTATTATGATTCATTGGCACAAGCATTTCTGCTTGCCAGGTGGATCAATCTCCCTCCCCCCTCAGTTTTGGGGTTTTTCCCACCCCCAGAGCTTATTGGGAGGGTGCAGGAGAGGAGACAGGGATGCCCCATTGGGCGCTCATCATATACCTTCTTCTCACATGCCATCATTCTTCACTCTGTGGTGATCCATTATGCTATTTTAAATTGCAATTTAGAGAGATTTGTGAATTACCTTTGGGGGTGGGGATCATAGATTCATATATTTAGAAAGTGATATTCATTTCTAATCAACACCCAGTCAATTATCTGTATGAGACAATATTCAAAAGTGTCTAACCAGATATCCTGCATTATTAGGAAGGTTATTTTCAATATTTTGTGTGCCTCTAAATTTAGAGAAGCAGGTTTTCACCGATAATTCTGTCCTGTTTTATTTTCATATTTTCTTGTGATTTTTTTAAAAAAGTTCATGATAAAATTTATTAAGATGGTGTATACTGTTTATAACTCTGCCTTTACCAAATGGACCCAGGTTGGGAATACATGCAATACTGAAGCCACCTATCAACAAGATTTTACAAATTAAAACATACATCATAACCATAAATAAAACACAGGTTGTATCCAACAAAGTCATGCTGTTATTGCAAGGAATTCCACTTGCACAACAGAACTTAATCTCCCTCTCCCCTCACTGCTCTCTGCACATAAATCTGCCCTGAGATTTCCCTAAACTCTCTGGAGGGGTGTGCAGGGAGAGGAAGAGGAAGCGCAACTGTAAGGGCATATGTTCTTGTGCTAATGGGGCAACTTTATTGGATACTATCCCATTCCTGAAAATCTACATCTCTCCAAATCCACATGGCAGCAGGGAACGAATGCAACAATGGCTGGATCTAGACACATCAAAGAAGCATTTCAGTTAAACACGTTGTAAACTCATATTGGGAAATCCAGTTGGGAAAGGCAGGGCTCCACAGCAGCATTTGGTGTCACAGTGTTATTATTGAACATACAACACATAAAAAATGCTTGTTCTTTACCAATCTAGCTGAATCCAATCTCTCCCTCCCTCCCTCCCCCCCTCTCATATTTGTGCTGGTCTGTTGTCACACTGTTACAACAGTCTGAGTCACTGGGGGGTGGAAGAGGACTGAAGGGGTGAACTGAGACTTGGAACTTGCTTTACCAATCTAGCTGAATCCAATCTCTCCCTCCCTCCCTCCCCCCCTCTCATATTTGTGCTGGTCTGTTGTCACACTGTTACAACAGTCTGAGTCACTGGGGGGTGGAAGAGGACTGAAGGGGTGAACTGAGACTTGGAACTTGCTTTTGGGGGGACAAGTCCCTTCCCTCCCCACCTCTCTTTCTCAAAATGTACATTTAAATGCATGATAGATGTTTAAACTGACTGAAACTGCATTGCAACAGTCAGAAAAGAGCCAAATCTCCTAGCTAGCTAAACTCTGATTCACATATTAATCCAAGAGATGCAGATCGGATGTTAGGGATTCCCACAGACTGAATTCTTCAAGCATCACTACCTAAATTACCTTATCCCCCCCCCCCCCAGTGTCTTCTGGGAGAACATGCTTACAATGATGAGGATGTGAATTTCATTATTAATTAGGTGTATGCATTGATTTCGGGGTGTGTGTGTGTGTTATTTCTTTTTATAATGGAAACAAATGAAAAGGATGAGAAAGAATGGGAAAATGAATAAAATGCATTTGTTTCATTTCCACATTGGTTTTTATTCATTTGCAATTGGAGACAATTTTGCATTGGATATGTAGTTTGCAATGCAGTGTACAGTTCACAGAAAGGTCACGTGAAGTTGGGTGGGGGGAGAAGAATGAAAGAGAAAGATTGGAAAGTAGTATAGCTGGCAGTTAGACTGTGTCTATACACTACTTTTTCAGTTGCACACAAAATGGAGCTCATTGTGCTATCTACTTACAATTTGGCAGATCTGAATTTCATACCAATAGGATGTAAAACACAAGTTACAAGCCAGAGAAATGCAGCTGGGTCTCCCACTGAATGCAAAGGGATGATGACAGAACATGTGTTCTTTTTAACTACTGGTAAAATGAGGGCGTTCCCCCCCCCCCAATCTGACTGCAATTTTACAGATCTTATGCCTTGGAGTAACAGCAGAAATCCTGACTATGTCATGCCGTTTGGATGGCAAAGCTACAGGTACCAGAATGCTGTGTGGGTCTCAACATTTTTAATGGAAAAAAACAAAAAATGAATTGAGAACAGAACTGAATGGAAAGTAATATTGAATTAAAAATTAATCGAATGCAACTCAGATAAATGGAAAACAAAATGAATGAAATTAATGGAAATAAAAATTAATTGATTGTTCAGATCTGAAGGCATCATAGCTGCCACAACAGATGAGTTGCAAATATAATCTTCTGGGTCAGAGCTTCATGGAGCTTTATTTGCTTTGTGTTGATATTTGACAGTCAAAAATACTCCCTAAATATACTCTGGAGGGTTGGGGTTAACCTCAGAACAGGTTTAGATTGCTATAAATCCCACAGTTCCCTGTATAGAGGGTGTGATTGATCAACCATTCTGAGAATTGTAGCTCTTGGCAGCTTTATACAGTGGAACCTCGGGTTACGTAAGGTCCTCCTTACAAATGCTTCAGGTAACGAGCTCCACTAACCTGGAAGTAGATGCTCCTGGTTGCGAACTTTGCCCCGCGATGCAAGTGGAAGTTGCGCACTGGCGGCGCAGTGGCAACAGGAGACCCCATTAGCGTAATGGCGCCTCCTGTTAAGAACGGTTTCAGGTTAAGAACAGACCTCTGGAACAAATTAAGTTCATAACCAGAGGTCCAGGATTCTTGGGGGTAAGCCAGGACTGTTTAAAGTGGTATGCTTTAAATGTCTAGTGCAGATGAGGCCCGAAAAAACATATTCTGGCTTGACAATTAACATTTCAAATCTTTTTTCCTTCTACCATCCTTAAATGCACAATGACAACATTGAGCTTGAGCAGCCTAATAATTAACAATACTAATCTTATTTTTTGTTTCCTGCCCATCTAACTGGATTGTCCAAGCCACTCTGGGTGGCTTCCAACATATATAAAAACATAGTTACTCATCTCCTTGAGATCTAATGGGAGGGCATTCCACAGGGCAGGCACCACTACCAAGAAGGTCCTCTGCCTGGTTCCCTGTAACTTCACTTCTCACAGTGAGAGAACCTCCAGAAGGCCCTCAGAGCTGGAACTCTAGTAAAAAGAGGGCTGAACCCGATATTTCATTTCACTCTAGAATTACATTGGAAGAGTTTGCATTTAGAAGGGTTAACTCAGTATAGTGGAGGCAATTTTGTGGTGCTCTGTTTTGTGGTGCTTCTGATTAAAGTATTAAAACCCTATAGGGATTGCATAGTGTGATTTTTGTTTAAGTATCTTGATGTTTCTCCAGAGAAAAAGCAGAACTCTAAACCCCTTTGTTTTCTCCAGTCACAAAATTAGTTCTTGTTAAACTTTACGCTATTAACTAACAACATTTTGTGTAAGAAAAAAAAGTTAGCTGGGATGGGCCAAAGGGAAATAAAAACATGTATACTGAAAAGAGCAAAGAGCTTGGAAGCTAAGTCCACCTATAGAGCATAAGCTATATAATGAGTCCAACTATAAGCTTACAGGCTTAGGAGTTTCATTACCATCAGTTCAATGGCTATATATTAATTTGCTGTCAATAAACTACATTTTGTTTATCGAATGCTGTTGTGCTGCACTTCCTCTGATGAAAAGATCATTTTAGAGGATATATATCACTTGTTCCCCTATTTCATTGCTCACTGACTGACATGCTTGACATTGATTTGAAGAGCTTTTATAGATGGTGCCAGATAGATGGATTTTTAAAAGCTGAAAGCAGGCCCACAAAATACCCTGTGCATTTAGCCTCTTCAAGTTTCCACTTATCTACTAACCAGCTTAAGTTCTTTGTTTTGTTTTTTAAAGAAAAGAATAAAAAAATGTTCATAAATTTTGAGATTCAAAATCTATAAATATTCCTATTTATCTGACATCTACTGTACAGGTTTCCCACACATATGAGCACCTATTTGAGTGTAGAACATACTTCTGAGCAGGGAATGTGCCAAACAATACAAGAAGCTCAAGCCTCACTGATCTCCAAGTCATGGAGGAGAAAGGTCTGAACTGTTCTAGATTGAGCAAGGAGACTCCCCGAGTACAGGAGGTTCTCCACTCCAGATCTTCATGCTTCAAGTGCTGGGAGAGAACATGGTTTGAGAAAGTAACATCCACTGATATCAGTGGTATTTATCAACCCCCCCCCCCGCCGCTTTTACTTTGATTTGCAGCCTTACTAGATTTTATCGAAAGTTGCCTTCCTTTCATTTTTTTAAAAAAATTAATGGTTTGCATTGAAGACTGGGAATTTGAATAGTTAAAGTTACTCCTTGTTTTTATCTTGTTACAGTTGGTAATAAATGGAATAAAATAATATTCATGAGGGAAGGGATCAGCCAGAACTTCTCCTCCCTTATTTTTGATAAGGCATGCTGGAAATATTTTATCTCCAGGATAATAAAGCTAACCTTTATAGAAAAGTCCTTTAAAATTTCAATATAGAATTATTCTCATTCTTTCTTGTGTATATCCTCTCAATAATAACGATAAAAACCAGTCTGCAGAAATCTATAGTTGGCGTGCTTTTTTATTAGATTCTATGGGGTGGCTTAAGCATTCTGTAGAAGTTTCTATCTTTTGCATAAATTCTATAGAAGCTTTTACAGTCAATTTAGCAGAGTCCTTTCTAGAGTCAGTGGAGCTTTAGTGGTTTCACCATGTCAATTGATCCCCATTTATTAACTAGGAAGCTTCAGGTGAAAGCTATAACCCCCCTCCACACACACACACACACACACACACACACATGTTTGAGTAAGTTATGTCTTCAGTAAGACATATAATTGTAGCCAAGATGTAAGTCACTGAAATTTCCAAGAGCCAGGCTTGGATATTTCAAAATCTCAGTATACATTTATTTATAATATTTCCAGTCCACTATCCCCTGTACCTAAGGCAGCTTACGATAACGCATTAAGGAAAAATATCAGAAAGTTAAGGCAAGACGCAGTCATTTCCTTGAATGTATTGTATTTCTGACACCATTCATAGACGATGGCAATGTCCAATGATTGAGTTCTTGGCTGCAATCCCACACTAATACACACACATCTTTAGCCTTCTTTGGCCATAAAATACTCCTTCTGATCAGAAGCCCTGTGCATGAGCAACAGAAGGATTTTAATTGGATCTCAATGTGGTTAGAATCTTCCTATAAGCCATTATGTCACAAGCACAAAGCTCAGGAGGATGGTGTAAAAGAGCTGTTTAATGTGCATAAAATGCTGCGTTTGTGTGCATTGTGAATCGGTCTTGGTGGAGGTGTGCATTTGCAGAGTGTCTGTTTTGCAGAGAGCTCTGCCTAGTGCAAGGGGTGCTTGTACCACTAAAGCTGCAAAAAGAGGGTGGATCCTGTTTCAATGTTATGTTAATAGATGACTCATTCCTGGGTGTCTGGGCCTCTCTCAGAAGCTGCCAACAAGTTGCTTATCTGTATCTCTCTCTGGATCACCCTACATACAGTTGAGTGCCGGAAAGATTAACATATTGTTGAAATCAGTGTGACATATCTCATCCACACATAGATGCAAATCTAACTCCTGGGTCAAATGGCTAATAAATGTGTGTTGCCCACCCAATGGACCAGAATGTGGTCTAAACTTCCCTTTAAATCCATATCAGTGAAATGGAAAGAATGCACTCTGAAACTCACTTACAGATGGTACCTAACACCATGGAAACTAGCACTAATATGCTCAGGAACCTCACCAAAATGCTGGAGAGGATGCATCTCCACAGCCAAATACTTCCACATGTGGTGGGAATGCCCTAAAATCCAACTCTTCCAGACAGCAATCATAAAAGAAATATGCAAAATAACTAAGCAATTATTAGAAGTCACCCCAGAACTGGCCCTACTAAACATCTTCCAAGATAATAATGCCCACTCACATCATAAAGAACTCATAACCCACCTACTCTCAGCAGCCAGAAACATCATAGCCAGACACTGGAGAGACCTGTCAGGAGTAAGCATGGACCAGTGGTATCAAATAGTATGGGAAACAGCCTTATTAGAAAAAACTAACCAATAAACTGAAACTGACATGGGGACAAATGGAAGAAGATGCCTTCACCCCAGTATGGCTCCCCTTTATCACATACACAGCTGAACAAGACAATGACAAGAATCCACCAACAGCATATGAATCAATATGGCGAACCTGATACAAAAACACTCACCCACCCCACTCACACATGAAATCAAAGTTCACCACAGCCAATCACAAACAAACAACCACACCCCTAGGCCAACCCCAACCTCTCTCACCACCAAAGGAACACAAGCGAATCGCAAAGAGAACCTGCACAAGCGACGCTGATACAAAACCCCACACATACATTAATATAGAAACATCCCCACTTCACCCACCCCGACTCATCATGCCCCCTCCATCTCATCCTCCCCTTTCTTCCTAATGTAACACTAATGTCTGAACAAATGAAACTGATCTGTAGAAAATGTAACTTGAAAAAAGGGACATTGCACATACTTTTGTAAACCAAGAAACCTTTAATAAAAGAAGAAGAAAAGTGTGTTGCTACAATAATTCGATTCTTTCACAGAAAATCAGTGCTTCAAAATAGTGCAAATTCGGTGGGAAATACAACACAGTACTGATGATGGAAGATTCTTGCTCAATGCCTTGGCCCTTGGTCTGTGGGGTTCCTAGGGGTTATGTGGTACTTAACATCTACATCTAGGGCTCTCCAGATTTGTTTGACCCCAACTCCCATCAGCCCCAGCTTGTATGGCTAGCAGACATGATGGGCCCTGTAGTTGAGAAACATCTGGAGGGCCACATGTTGTCCACCCTGATTTGCAGGCAAATTCTGTGAGAGATTATCTGGGGATTAGGGGCTGGATGACATCAGTCTAACACCTTTTTCATTTCCATTCAACACCAAGGAAGCAACAGAAGCTTTGAAGTGGTTGAGTGTTGTAGTGGACGAGGTTGTATTCCCTTGAAAAACAAGGCCTGCAGATTAGGACTGCTTCTGGACCTAGCCTTACTCCTAGGTGTTCAAGTGAAGATTATGACACAAAACTGATTGGTGCACCAGATATATCCCTTCCCAGATAAAACATATCATGTTACAGAACTGACACATGTGCCATGGCCAAATCCAGGTTGGGTTACTGTATAATTATTATTATTATTATTATTATTATTTCTTAAATTTGTATACTGCCTTTCATCCAAAGATTACAGGCTGTTCACAACATAAAAATACAAAACGAGAACACAAAATACACAATAAAACAAAAACCAAAAAGCCCAATAACCCCGCTCCCACAAACACATTTTAATGGTTATAGAATGCTAATTAGCCAAAGTTCCGGTTATAGAGAAATATTTTTGCCTAGTGCCTAAATATATGTAAAGAAGGCACTAGGTAAGCTTCCCTGGGGAGAGCATTCCACAAACAAGGAGCCACTGCAAAAAAGGCCCCTTGTGGTGTTGCCACCCTCTGGACATCTCATGGAGGAGGCACACAAAGAGGGACTTCAGATGTTGAATGCAGGTTCTGGGTCGGTTCATATGTGGGGAGGTGATCTTTCACATATTCTGCCTGTTTTGTGTGCCCCTTACCCTGTCGGCCCCACTCCACCCCATCCCTCCCCTTGTGCAGAACCACTGCGATTGGCGGAACCCCTGCTCTCCCCAGCTCCTCTCTTCTCAGGAACATCTTTTTAAAATAATAATAATAATTTTTTTATTAACTTGCTTTCCTGTCATTACAAACATCTCATATCAATAACATACATACTACACATCTTCCCTCCTTCCCTCCCGGGCTTCCCTCAGTTCCATTTCTGGTTTGTTACCCCCTTATTACATACTGCTGTTTCTTACAATCTAGTGTATAATTTCTTCATTATTTTAAATGTTGTCTATCAATAAATATGTGAGTGTTTATTTAAACCTTCTCAGGAACATTTTACTTTCCTTAATTAAAAACAAAACAAAAAAACCCAGAAACACTACATTAAAAAACAACAACAACCAAGCACTTAAATTTTTTAAAAAGCATTTTAAACAATTAGGCCAATAATAACAGCAACAGAATCCCCCAAAACCCTAAACAGTACTGTGGGAACATGTTTCATAGGTGCTTTTGCACCTGGTTATTTATGTTTATTTATATTTACCTTGTAATGTCCTTCCGCCTTGGAAGGAAGGGTAAAAAAGATCCGACGGGCAGTAGCGGAAGGCTTCTTCACCAGACTGCAGTCTCCGTTGTGTTTATTTGATTTCATTTTACTTTAAACCTTTTATTTGGCCACCTAGTTTTTGGCCATCTCTTAGTTTAGTTCAGCTTTTCTTCTTCTCTGGAACCTTTGGAACTCACAGTCACTCGCAGAAAACTTTGAGGCAACCAACTATCCGAACTCACAAGCTAAACCTTCAGATCGTAGCCAGCGGACCCATTTCACGGCGTGGTGGGAGCGGGAACTCCAGCATTACCGGCCGTCTCATCTGCAGGCTACCGCCACACAATACCCCAGTCCCAACGGTATACCCTAACTGTAACGTGGTATATATGAACAGTCCCTGCAAAGCACTCAGAAACATCATTAAGTGCAAACAGCAGAAACCAGTTTGATTTCTGGAGTCTGCCTTGCTGAACGTATCACCCCAGTTTTCTTTCATCAGCTCATTTCTGGATGCAACTCAACATCTGGTTCTTATCTAGAAATTGGTTGAGACATGAGACAGCAGGGTTTTTTTTTTCTGTTGGGACACCCAGGTTATAGAACTCCCTCCCTAGAGCAGTCCAGAGCAGTTTACCCTCTTGCTTTAAATCTTCCTACAAGCTGTGAATACCTTTAAATTATTATTTTGCATAACTTTTTGTGTGGGTTTAAGCTGTCTCCCCCCCCCACCACTCGCTGAATTGTTGCTTCAAATGTATGAAACTCAATTTAGTTGCAGGGACTATGTGTGCTGCAGCAGATTACTAAACTGCTTTGAGTTTCTTTTTGAAAGAAAAATGGGCTATAGGGCTGTATAGATTTCTCAAATCCCTAAAGAAAATCAAGATAAATCTTCTAGTAATGCACTGTGTGAATGTTTGCTTGCTTGCTTGCTTGAGAGCTGGCATTTCTATAAATACGACGGACACTTTGTACTTGTTGAGGTGACGCATACTGAAGCAGGGCGGCGAAGGCAGAGCTCTCCTCCCCCTGCACACACAGACTGCTTGCTCCAGCATTATGACATACTGTGTGGGGTAGGTAGCAACAAATACTCCTCCCTTCCCCTCTTCCACCTGCTGCTCTTGCATGTTTATTTGCATGGCCCTTCTGCCTTTACCTCATGCGGTATGCGGTCCTGATGCCAAAGGGATTGCCAGGATCTCTGAGCATGCTGCGATAAAGACGTGCTGTGTGCCTTGTAATACAGAGTTAAATTGTTATCATTATGGTATCTCTGACAGTGATAATCGTGGTGGCTTTTTTGCATAGCTTCTGCCCATTGCTCGCTGCAGACTGTATCATTTTCAGGCAGCAATACGATACCTCGTTAACAGTGAAGTGGCCTTGTTTAAAAGGCAGAATAATCCCATGGAACAACTGGGAGGTAACACGAGTACTCTTGGACCTCTGCCGTTTATGACAGGTACTTTAGAAGGTGCTTCCCAACAGCTGCCTTCCTAGAAAAGAAGCTGCTTTGGGTCAACTTTGGAGGGGGGGGGTCTGTAAGGTTACACAATAAGGGTGTGTACAGATGTGCTGAGTTCTGGGCGACATTGGGGGGGCTCATCATGCATGTGTGATAACATAAGTGTGACACACACATGTGCGATCATGTGTGCCGGGAGGAGGCCGCGAGGCCTGGAGAGGCCCTCTGCCACTGCAGGGAGGCCTGGTGGAGCCCAACCCCTCAAGATTGGGGGAGGCACAGTTCTGTCTCCATATACTTGGGGGGGGGGGAGGTTCTCACATTTTCAAGTCAGATTGCTGTGCTGTGCTTCTTACCAGAGCTATGACAAGTGCAGACAACTGCTGGACAGATCACCAATTAATATGTTCCACGATGGCTATCGAGATTATACCTCAACCCAGGCTTCAAGAAAGGAAACCAAGGCACAAAATGAAACAGCCTTTACCAAAGGTGTCATGGTCTTTGAAGAAGCACAAACTCAGGGCAAAACTGAGAAATGAGCTAAGAGGAAGGCACATTTGGCAAACCCTCACCGTGTTCAACTCCCGCCCGGAAACCTTTGTCCCCACTGTGGAAGGATGTGTGGATCCAGAATTGGCCTCCACAGTCACTTACGGACTCACAGCTAAGACCGTGATCATAGAAGACAATCTTACTCAGCTACAAGTGATTGCCAAAGAAGAAGAGTGGCCTTTTAATTTGGAATATACACAGGGCTGATGCACACCCCTAACATACAGTGCATAACTGTCTCCCCAACATATACATAAAACATAAGGCTGTCATCACATATTCCCCATTGGAGGACTTGTAGCACAATCCTGGATTTTCATGAAGTTACAGCACAACCCCCATTGGAGGATTTATCATTTCTTTTAAACAACAGACATTTGAGTAAAGTGGGGGTAGAGGAGTACTGAGAGGAAAATGTGAGAGGGGAATGGTGGTTTTAAGCAACAGTGGAGTTTTGAATTTGAGATTATGTATATTGACTAGGAAATGTGCACAATTCCCTCTTCATGGATGGTTGAAGTGTAAATTCTTCATGAGGCTTGGTGAATGCGCACAATGGCCAGTTGCTATGCACATTAAGCTCTCAACACACAACCACACATCCCTGTACCTCTGCTTGTTTCACCTCGTGTGAGTAAAACACTTCCTTCCCAAATATCTGAGTTGATTCCAGGAGATCACTCAATGAACCAAGGAGGGGAGAACATGGTTTTTAAAGGCACATGAAAAATTGTAGTCTCTTTTGCCACTTTAGGTTATAGTTCCATTATAGTCATAAATAATAAAGTAGAACTATTAGTGAGAAAACATTTTTTAAAAAATAAAATATTGTGCCTTCCATTTTGAAATGGCATGCAGATATCATAAATACAAACTGAATACAGTAATGATATGTCTTTGCTGGTATATGCTCAGAAGTGGATATTAACATTTTCTATGTGCCCTAATTAATCAGTTACTTTCAGAAGTGTGGCTTTGTATTTGAAAACAATTATGAATTCAAAACTGGATGCAGCAAGTTTCACGGATGTGATGTTTTAATGAAAGTGGCTTGGCCCAAAGCATTTGAACACATTTGGGTTTGCTGAAGCGTTATTGTTTAATATCATATGTTAACTTCTAATTGCTGAGTTGTGGTTATAGCTCTACTTCCATTAGGTGACGGATGAAATCTTTGATGAACAATGTAGTCCTCCCACAAACTGCACAAAGAATAAGGGTTTATATGAATAACTTTGCATTTATGCTTGTAATGAGAACAAATGGACTAAAACGGAGGGTTATTACTCGATTTATTGCTAGAACATGGATGTGCAGTAAGAAGTGATAGGATTATGTTTGCCAGCATTTTCATGTAGGATTTAGCCACTGAAGCAAGTTCTGGCACAGTATTACCAAAGGCAAGTCTTGAAGCTCATGCATCTCCTTGGTTCAATATGACCACCTTATGAGGAAGACTGTGTGTATTGTATATTGCTGTGATTGCATGCCGGAAAGAATGGGATTGAATTTGGTATATGGCTCAGGATTCACCAGGCTGGGAAACCCAGGACTCAGCTAGATTGGTAAAGAAAAAGTGTTTTATATGCAATATAACACTGTGACACCAGATGGTGCTGTAGAGTCCCATCTTTCCCTAAAGGATTTCCCTGTATGAGTTTACAATGCATTTAACTGAATTGCTTCTTTGACATATCTAGATCTAGGCCCAGTCTCACATTTCTCTAGTTACAGATCTAGCCTTGAAAATACGTAGGCATGGTAACACTTCTGGTTCCAGAAGCAGCAGGACTTAATCTTCACTTACCAGGGTTGGCTTTGTGTAGCTGCCCACCAGTCAACCCCATAAAACCATGTGATTGACAGGTGGGTGCCCATGTCCACCTGTCAAAAAATTGCACTTCTCCTAATTTCGTAGTGTTATTATCCAGCCAATTTCTCGTAATGGTGGAATGTGAGGCACTTAACATTCTCTTAGCATAGGGCAATGACTGTGGTCCTATAATTGTTGATCGTCTGTGTTTTCAGGTCACAAAATTCTGGTTTCTTGGATGCAGAATTTGGCTGTTTCAAAGGCATTGCATTGAGGACATCTTTAAGAAATAAGGAATAAGATTCTTTCTCCGAATATGAATATTGTTTGAATGTATAGCCGCAACACTTTGTTAATGCTCTCTCGCCAAAGGAACAATATTTTCTGAGAAAGTAAAATTGCCAGGAAGCTGTAATTCACACAACACATGAAAATATAAATTCACCACTTAGTCTGTGACAAAGCACAGCATTGAGTTTTTCAACCATAAATAACTATGAATTTGTCAAATGACACCTTGGCCCATAAGATCAAATAGTTTTCTTTGGATACTATTCTCCACAGCTACATGAATTGAGTAAGTGCAGTCTTCCCTTTTAATCAGCAGTTCCCAATCAATAGCCATAGTAAGACACAAGAAAGCAGGGCATCTCAGAGGGTTCCTTTTACTATTTTTGTATTGGACACAGTATTTAACATGTGAATGAGTTGTATGAATGGCTGACCAAGGGAGCAGGCTATCTATTAATTCATCTGACACTAATATACATGAATTAGGATGAAATAATCTATGGTATGTCAGCACCGTGTTCTCAGAATTTCCACAGTAGGAAGCTTTTTACATTATTATTAATCACAGATACTGAAATGGATTTGAAATGGAACAGAATTTTAATGCAAATTGGCATCTCTTTCTCTCTGTCATAAACAGACTAATATTACATTGCATTCATGCTTCTTTAGCATGCCAGGGGAAAAATATATTCTTGTTGACTTCTAATGCAGGTAGGTAAAGGTAAAGGACCCCTGGATGTCTGCGGCACATATCTTGCTTCAGGCCAAGGGAGCTGACGTTTGTCTACAGACAGCTTTCTGGGTCATGTGGCCAGCATGACTAAACCGCTTCTGGCGCAACGGAACACCGTGACAAAAGCCCGAGCACATAGAAATGCTGTTTACCTTCCCACCACAGCAGTACCTATTTATCTACTTGCAGTGGTGTGTTTTCAAACTCCTAGGTTGGCAGAAGCTGGGAAAGAGCCACAGGAGCAACAGGAACTCTGTTGCATGGATTTGAACTGCCGACCTTCCCATCGGCAAGCCCAAGTGGCTCAGTGGTTTAGCTCACAGCGCCATCCATGTTTCTTCTAATGTAATCACATATGGAATACACATGCACCTTCCTCATAGGACTAGGCCTACTGATGCAACAGCACCATGAGGGGCTATATTAGTCTCAGAGCCTTTGGCACTGTTGGGCCACTGTCTGGATCCTATATGAAAATGCTGACAAACATAAATCTGACTCTGCTCACTACCTATCTGTGCTCTAATGGCAATTCCAGTAATTTTTATCTCTTGGGTTTAATGTGTGAGACTATGTATGACTAATTGAATTAAATCTGCAGGCACTTCTAGCTCTAGCATTGTTCTCATAACATAACTATTTATAAGTTATTTTAGGTTATCTATGGTGGCCTTAAATTTCATGAGTGGCTGGTAATTCATGGTGGCAGATATCCTTCAACATCATCACCATCACCATCATCATTATATAACTCACCTTCCTTTCAAAGCAACCCTGTGAGGTTGGTTAGGCTGAAAGTGAGTAACTGGCCTAAGGTCACCCAGTGAGTTTCATGGCTAATAATAATAATAATAATAATAATAATAATAATAATAATAATTTATTACTTATACCCAGTCCATCTGGCAGGGCTTCCCCAGCCACTCTGGGCGGCTCCCAACGGAATATTAAAAATACGATAAAACATCAAACATTAAAAACTTCCTTAAACAGGGCTGCCTTCAGATGTTTTCTAAAAGTCAGGTAGTTGTTATTTCCTTGACATCTGGTGGGAGGGCCTTCCACAGGGCGGACGCCACTACCGAGAAGGCCCTCTGCCTGGTTTCCTGTAACCTCACTTCTTGCAGTGAGGGAACCGCTAGAAGGCCCTTGGAGCTGGACCTCAGTGTCTGGGCTGAATGATGGGGGTGAAGACACTCCTTCAGGTATGCTGGGCCAAAGCTGTTTAGGGCTTTAAAGTTCAGCACCAACACTTTGATTTGTGCTTGGAAACATACTGGGAGCCAATGAAGGTCTTTCAGGACTGGTATGTGTTAAGTGGGGATTTGAACCCTGGTCTCCCAGGTCTTAGTCCAACACCCCACCCACTAACCACAATGCCTCTCATATAATGCCTGTTTACCCATTCTCTCTATCTCTTTACCACCATTTGTTTATTTTCTATGTGTTTATAATCTACATTTTTCATAAAATATATCAATATAGCTTACAATATAAATCATACAATATACTCTGCCCTTTGACCCCAATTGGCTTTATGCCCTGGCCCCAGCACCCTAACCCTTTGCACCCCCAAACATTGCCTTTGAGTGCTGTCCAGATGCTCTAATTTTGTACAACTATATTCTTAATACAATGAGACCTTCAGGCCATCAGTAAGGAGGAGACATTACAATAACTGAGAAAGAATTGAAAACAGAGCAAAGGTAGAAGAGGGGGCAACTTTTTTGCCAAGGATGAGCTAAGCAATGAAGATTTGCCTAAGAACATAAAAACTGGAAGCATATGTAGACTGACATAAGCATCCTAGTAACAACATAACTGCAGAACTAATGCTGGAACTTAAACATACTGTACTTTAATTTAGTCATGGAACATGGAAGTTTAAAAACACCAAATCTTTGAATATTTTCCATTTCCAAGTTGCAATTTCAAAATATATAAATCTTGACTATCACATTCAAAATATATGTAATGTTATTGAATGAGGATATTATTTCATAATCATAAAATTCTTCATATGTTTAATTTTGGTGACTTTCCTTGAAAAGTCCACTTAAGAGACACTTAATTCACACCCTTGTTGTTCCTGTGTGTTCTTTGTATTCAACAGAACATGCCCTGACCATGTCAAATAAAAAGAGCCCATATGTAACTGAGCCAGGGTTGTCTTTAGAAGATATGAATTAATTGCCAATTTCTGCCAAGCTATGGATCTTTAATGTACCTTCAGTGGCTCTCACAAACTGCATCATTGTGATGCAGCAAATTTTCCCTTGAAACTTGCTGTTTCAATTTCTAAAAGTGTTAGCTTTTATCTTGTCAATTTGGCTAGCAGTGATATGAGATAAAGGTTTATCCTGATTTTAGGACTGCTTAACACCTTGGAAATTGACAATTGCTTACTTGTATCTCGACACTTGGTAATATCTCTCCTTCCAGACACAGCAACTGAACCTTCAGTTTTCAGAGGTGACAAAAAATATACTTAACTATAATTGATGAAAGCTGGAGACACTTAAAAAAAAAAAACATTTACAGATGCAATAGCCGTGATACATTTCGGGGAGCAATGGCACACATCAGCTAAAGGGTTAAGGAAACTGTACAATTGGAGACAAGAATCCAGATCAGAAAAAAGGGAAATACATTAGTCATTGTTGCAGAAACTAAAGCTGCTACATCTACAAAAGGAGATAATTACTGGGCAACTCCAGCTCACTAAACACCTTGGGTATCATCAGAGAGAGGGGCTGACTAGTACCACAGATTTTCAGACAGAAGTGAAACCTAGACTATTTCCTAAGTGTATTAGATAATTATTGAGGCTGATCCAAATATCCTGCAACTGAACCTTCAGTGGGAGAGAAGGGAGGGGTGAAGCCTGTTTGGAAAATGGGAAGGGGGAAGTGATATTCATGTGGGAAAGGGCTTTCAGGGGTGAGAGCTCACATTGCTCTGTCCCAGCTTCTGCCAACCTAGCAGTTCAAAAACATGCCAGTGCAAGTAGAGAAATAGGTAACGCTGCGGTGGGAAGGTGAACGGCATTTCTGTGCGCTTCGGCTTCCATCACAGTGTCCTGTTGTGCCAGAAGCAGTTTAGTCATGCTGGCCACATAACCCTCCAAAAAATCTCCCTTGGCCTGAAAACGGAGATCAGTACTACACCCCATAGTCGAATTTGACTGGACTTAACCATCCAGGAGTCCTTTACCTTTTACCTTTCCTAGTTATATTATAGAAATGCAACTTTTTCTCCTCCCTCCCTCCCTTTTTTGGAGCAATGCCACTGGAAAGTAAAAGGAACACATACTGTAATTTCTAGTGATATTATTCCAGCTCTATTTGGAAAGTGTAAGGTGAAAGCTACAGTTTTTACCTGTTCAATGAACCTTTTCTTTTGCTGGTGAAATGAATGAATAATGAGGGGGAAACCCTGCCGCTAAACTGGTTGTTGCCAAATCCCCACCACCACCACCACTACCACGGGAAGCAAAGGTCTGATGAAAATGAAGTGGAGGACCTTTACACAGCCTATGGGTTGCATGAGGTCCCCTCGGCTAGCTGGTGCTTTTGTACTACAGTGGTACCTTAGGTTACAAACACCTTGGGTTACAAACACTTAGGATTACAGGTTCCACTAACCCAGAAGTAGTACCTCAGGTTAAGAACTTTACCTCAGGATGAGAACAGAAATTGTGTGCTGGTGGCATGGCGGGAGCAGGAGGCCCCATTAGCTAAAGTGGTACCTCAGGTTCAGAACGGTTTCAGGTTCAGAAAGTACCTCCGGAACAAATTAAGTTCATAACCAGAGGTACCACTGTACATTCAGCAAAGGCAGTATATAGGGATGGAAGCCACACCTGCAGCACTGGCCAACATTGGCCAATGTGGTGCAACAATATTGGGAGGGCAGCTTGCAGCTGTGCTTCATCACACTGGCTGCAACTAATACTGAGGTCATCAAAACAATGCAGTGATATCAGCAGAGAACATTGGTCTAGCATTGACAGAAGAGCACTACAATAAATTCGACTGGACAATGTATTAATCATGATCAGCGAGCCCAGAAATGTTCCGCAGCATGTACTGTGAGTACAGTTCTATTTAGATATCAAGTAACATCTTTGAATCCCCACAACGGGGTGAGCTCCCGTTGCTCGGTCCCAGCTCCTGCCCACGTAGCAGTTCAAAACCACGTCAAAGATCGTTTACAATCTCTGGCTTGCACTTCGTTCTGACGGGTGAGCTATTTTTGGCATTGGCTGCTTGATTGTTGTTGGAGGGGGGATCTCAAAAATTGCTCACCCGCTGGAATGCAGCACACAACCGTTCACGTCGCAGCTGCCTGATCGCTGCCATTAGCCCTCCAGATTGCCGCTGCAGCAGCCAATAGCGCCCTCATTGCAGCAAGCGGGGTCAAAAAAGCTTGTCTTATACACGGAAAAATACGGTAACTATTTTTACACTGTGCATGGGCTGTATGCACAAAGGGCATTTGCTAGGCAGCACATCTCTTACAAACTCTTGGCAACAGAGCCCAGAGCTTCGGTAGAAACTCAGAGCTTCTTTCTTTCATAACTTCAAGGTTCAATCGTTGTCATGTGCTCTACATAGGGTTGCATTTAATGAGGGCTCAGTTGATGTAGGACCACTCTATTTCAAACTAACCTCTTTTGTTCACTGCATCATTTTTTCCTATGCAACAGATAGCACTCAGAACGGCATGGTTGCGAAGCCGACCTTCTGATGTACACTGCCTACAGAACTTTCCATGAAGATGACACCTCAAAGGTGCCATCCAGATTATAGGAATAGCTACAGACTGTCACTAGGGGCAATGCACTTCAGACTGAGGTTTCTCCTTGTGACTCTCCAGCTGCATTTCCCAGTTTGCATGTGCAAAGCAGCCTGCAGATTGTGGAGTAAATGGAAAGGGATCAGAGGCTTGCTTTCTGGTGAATATTAGTTGCAAGGATTCTTTCCAGTAGCACCTTAGAGACCAACTGAGTTTGTTCTTGGTATGAGCTTTCGTGTGCATGCACACTTCTTCAGATACACTGAAACAGAAGTCACCAGATCCTTAAATATAGTGAGGGAGTGGGGAGGGGTATTACTCAGAAGGGTGGTGGGAATGGGTGATCAGCTGATAGGTGTGGAAAACCTGTTGTAGTCTTGCAGGGAAAGGCAAGGGGTGAGATGGCTAAAGATAGCTTTGTTATGTATAATGAGATAAGAATCCAATGTCTTTGTTCAGACCAGGTTTCTCCATGGTTTTAAGTTTGGTGATTAGTTGCAATTCAGCCACTTCTCTTTCCAGTCTATTTCTGAAATTTCTTTGTATTAAGACAGCTACTTTGAGATCTTGTATAGAATGTCCTGGGAGATTGAAGTGTTCTCCTACTGGTTTCTCTGTCTTGTGATTCCTGATATCAGATTTATGTCCATTTATCCTTTGGCGTAGGGTTTGGCCTGTTTGTCCAATATAGAGAGCTGAAGGGCACTGTTGGCATTTGATTGCATACACAATGTTGGAAGATGAGCAATTAAATAGTCCTGAGATGGTATGTTTGATGTTGTTGGGACCAGTAATGGTGTTGTCCGGGTTTATGTGGCAGCAAAGTTGGCATCTGGGTTTATTGCAGGCTCTGGTACCAGTGTCCCTGCAAGACTAATTGCAGCCGTTAAGAGTCGTCAACAGGTTTTCCACACCTATCAGCTGATCACCCATTCCCACCACCCTTCTGAGTAATACCCCTCCCCACTCCCTCACTATATTTAAGGATCTGGTGACTTCTGTTTCAGTGTATCTGAAGAAGTGTGCATGCACACGAAAGAACAAACTCAGTTGGTCTCTAAGGTGCTACTGGAAAGAATTTTTGATTTTGTTTCAACTATGGCAGACCAACACGGCTACTCACCTGTAATTAGTTGCAAGGGATGGACCAATCAGTTTCTGTCAAGTTCTAATTTTTTCCACTCTCCAATTTGTCCCATTTTCACATCAGTTTGCTTTTTTAAAAGTATGCATAAAAATCCATGTGCATTTTGTGTGCATTTCTCCTAACATACATTTTTGCAAGGAATGCTTCATAATACAATGAGCGTTCCCCACATCAAATGGGG
>OFHU01003104.1:0-23522 GCA_900245905.1 Lacerta viridis
ATTCCTAGATTACTTCAAAGCAACAGAAAACTACTCAACCCCCCTTAAATCATTTTGAAATACATTTACTTGTAAGAACTAATTTCCCTCCAGCTGCATTAGGCTACAAAGTACTGAAAATTTGCAAGTCTATGCATTTTCACAACCAAATACTTTTAACCTTCCTGTGGCACTTCTGTATACAGAACAAGCAACTGATTTTTGCCTTTAATAGTCACTAAATGTTGCATCAGCTAGCAGCGACTACAGACGTGGGAAGGTGTGTTATTTTAAGTTTGTTTTGCCATTTGGGATCTTACTCCCAAGAGAGCAGCACAGCTGATCGGAAAACATTGTTTACATTCCTCAGATGGATGTTGTAGCATAGAAATACAATCAATCAAATCAAAATATCACAATTGCTTCCATGTTTCAATTTATTATTGACTTGGTACTGGTCATGCTTCATTGGAAATGTGTCTTTTTATAATATCCACACAATGTTGTCCTCATCAAAATGCCTGAATGCACTTTTTCCTCCTCTTAATATTTCTGTGGTAAAATCTGTTTTAATTTATTTTTTTTAAGAATACCCATCATACATCTGCCTCTTGCCTCACCCTGCTCTCTATTTCTTGGGAATTGGCAAATGACCCTGTCTGAATGCAAAAGTAGCAATACAGCCAGACCAGGACTCCAGGAGGCAAAATGCATGTGCATGTACAGGTGAAACTCAAAAAATTAGAATATCGTGGAAAAGTCCATTTATGTAAGCAATTGTTTTCATTAGCTACTGGAGTTTAATATATGAGATAGACTCATGACATGCAAAGCGAGATATGTCAAGCCTTTGCTTGTTATAATTGTGATGATTATGGCACACAGCTGATGAAAACCCCAAAGTTGAAATTGTTAATTTGGGGTTCTCATCAGCTGTATGCCATAATCATCACAATTATAACAAATAAAGGCTTGACATATCTCGCTTTGCATGTCATGAGTCTATCTCATATATTAGTTTCACCTTTTAAGCTGAATTACTGAAAGAAATGAACCTTCCACGATATTCTAATTTTTCGAGTTTCACCTGTTTTCTGCTTCTCCTGTGATACATGCTGGTGCCTCTATTACTGCATTGCAGCATTTCTTTGAATCCTAGCTGGAAGAGAGGAGGAGGAGGAGGAGGAGGAGGAGGAGGAGGAGTAGTTTGGATTTGATATCCTGCTTTGTCACTACCTGAAGGAGTCTCAAAGTGGCTCACATTCTCCTTTCCTCCCCCACAACAAACACTCTGTGAGGTGAGTGGGGCTGAGAGACTTCAAAGAAGTGTGACTAACCCAAGGTCACCCAGCAGCTGCATGTGGAGGAGCAGAGACACGAACATGGTTCACCATATTATGGGTCTACTGCTCTCAACCACTACACAACACAGTGAGCACGCAGCAGTGAAGTATATGCTATGTCACCTGCCCTCTGCCTCATAAGATAGCCTACTGCCTTCATATGTCTTGTCAGATGCAGTCTCATCCTCCATGTTTAAATGGGGAATGGGGGAATACTAACTCCTCCTTCAGTTCAGCCAACCAAATCTCTAGGATCAGCCCTGATTTATTGGGTGGCAGTCATAGTCTAAGCAGATTTTTTGTGATTCCAAATGCAAGAAAAAGCAACTAGTGCAAACATTTGTCCAAGCGGTTAATCCCCACAAAAAAATTCACCACAAGAGTGTCTACTCCCTTTGAGCAGTATACTTTTGGAAGACTGAGTGAAATATGAGATTGTTTCTTCCCTAAGTGGAGGAGGGAAATCAAATCATAATTTGCAATGTTCTTAAAAAAAATTATTTGTCATATCTCTGGGTTAGGTGTACAAAGATAGATTGATTGATTGTTCCACATTTTACACCTCTAACTTTGGTGTTTCCAACAGACACAGTGCTGCCCCCAGTTAATATAAAGTGTGCATTACTATTCCACTCTAATGACATTGGCTTCAGAGTGTGTGAAATTTCTAAGGGAAAAGTCTAGTGCAAGAAATTGTGTCCTCCCTAAAAGAGGGCACATGTTGCGGTGAGAACTGGAGACTGACCTCTTGGTTGTGGGTGGGTCCATTGGATAGTCACAACACCTGATTGGTAGGTCCCTTGATGCTGGGTTTCAATCTGGCCAATGGGGTTGCAGTCTAAATGGATTGAAGGACCTATATAAACCCATGCACGTGTAGAGCTTCCTTTTTGGCTTATGCATCGGAACACCTGCTGCCCTCTCCCTAATTTTAGGGCTTTTTGTGTTTGACCTTGCTGTGCCGTCGTGTGTCATCTGTCGTTGCGACAGGAATTTTCCCCATTTGGCTGATTGGCTGTTGCCATTTGGGTTTCGTCTGCCACATACCAAATCGTCACAACTTGTAAGGTTGTGGATAGGCACTGGTTCATGTGATAGGGATGGGAGAACAGTCTCACCATTCCTATGTGAAGGGCATTCCGTTAAAGGAATCTAGGGACTCAACTTGGTTTGGCCAACCCCCGAAAAGGGGTTGTGCCCATGCCTGAGTTCAGGGGAGCATCTGGGGAGTGAATAGAGTCTGCTCCCAGGCTTTTCACCTTCCTCAGGTGTTCACCCTTGGCTGACCTATGATAGAGCTCTGGGTCAGTGCTACCTGCAAGGGTGTAGGGAGCTAGTCGAACCAGAGCCTATGCAACCACTCACTTTTCTGTAATCAATAAAGTTGTGGCCTAAATTCTGCCAAAAACCAAAACTAAAATTTGAGTCAAATGTGTCTTTATTTAGGAGGGAGGTCTCTGGGTCTGAAAACACAATAACAGTCTGAGAGGCACACAGGTGGAAAAGAAAGGAAGCACCTTTATTATGCAAAAAATAATCACAATTTTATAATTCAGTAGAATGATAATGTACAAGATGTACCACCATTTAATAAAAATGTGATACTCCAGATATTGTTAGCAGTAATATGGATATAGTTATGTCTGATTTTACTCTGTTTGAATCAGTTGTGAACATAAGGAAAAAAATAAAAGTGGGTGAAGAAGAATTAAAGAAGGTTGATGACATGAGTAATAAGGTAAGAAGTCCCTGAGCAAACTCTAATAGATATTAAATGCTTACATTTTTATAGAACTCTAAATACAGTTTTAGAAGGCCCAAAATCTAAGAGTTTCCACAAAGCAGTCTTGATCTCTTTGTTTCTCATGCTGTAGATGAATGGATTCAATATAGGGGGGATTAGAGTATATATCACAGAAAAAACTATATCCAGATCAGAAGAAACATTACTGGGAGGCCGTGTGTACGCAAAGATTGAAGTGAACACAAACACAGTGACAACTGTGAGGTGGGGAAGGCAAGTAGAGAGGGCTTTTTTCTTACCATGCACCGAAGGTATTCTGCGCACTGCAGCAAATACCCGCATGTATGTTATGATGATGAAAATGAAGCATCCTAGTCCTATAAAACACCCTATCAAAATAAACCCTACTTCAACTAGATAAATGTTAGAGCAGGAGAGCTTTAGTAACTTTGGGATTTCACAGAAGAATTGATTGATTGTGTTTGAACAGAAGGTGTTTGCAAAGGTGCCACAAGTCTGTACGAGGGCATAAAATAGACAAGTAACCCACACAATGACGGCCATTTGAAAACAAGCTCCTTTGTGCATTATTGTCTCATATTGTAATGGATTGCAGATAGCAACATAGCGATCATATGCCATTACTGTTAGAATGGCAAAACCTGATGCTACAAAGAACATGTAGAAGAAAACTTGGGCCACACACCCAGAATAAGAAACTGACCTGCTGTTCATGATGGAATTGGCCATAGATTTGGGGAGAATAACAGAAACTGAGCCAACATCCATCAGTGCCAAATTAATTAGGAAAAAGTACATTGGTGTATGAAGCTGATGGTCAAGGGCTACTGTAGCAATGATAAGAAGGTTTCCAGACAATGTTGCCAGATACAATCCCAGGAAGAGACAGAACTGTAAGATCTGTAGTTCACGTACTTCAGATAATTCCCACAGCAGAAATGTGGAGATGAATGTATGATTCCTCATTTCGTCTTCTTTACTTGGATGCTTTCTGTGGAGGGTAGAAGGTCAGAAGTGTTAATCAACCAGTAATCAACCCTCAGAAATGTGGGGAATAATGTCCCAGATTAGGCCTTTCCCTGCTGTAGCCCCTAAACTGTAGGACTCCATCCCCAAAGAGGTGCCTCTAACACCATCATTGCACCACTTTCACCATTTGCTGAAGATGTACCTCCTTACTCTTAACTTTGAAAGATGAGTTATTTTGTTTAGAGGAACTCACCTCTTTTTTTGGAACAGCCGTGTGTGTTTTATAAATGCGATTGCTTTATTAGTTCTTTATAATTGTATATTCTACTGTTGAAACCCACCCTTTAACCTTATGTTAAATGGTGGGTGAGAAATCTCATACAATCGCACTTGTGAGCAAAAGCCAATGCAGCATTATCTCAGTGCTTTCCCTTTCTTATTATATCCAGTACCATTTTAGCTTCGACCTACGGAGAAGTAACTGAAGAGTAGTGGGGAGGAATGAAACTCCTACTCACACCCTGATCCATAGCGTGGTTAGTTTTTTGTGGACATGGTGCTTGTCATCCTTGGTATGTTTTTGTTAGCATTGACACATGGTTGTCCTCATTAAAACACTAGTCTGTATTTTTACAGACATTTTAACCCAATTTTTACCCACATTTTTACAGACATCTTTACCCACATTTTCCTTCACCACAGAAAACCTGTGACAAAATCAGCAGTCACTGCTGTTGTTGAAATCTTTTAGGACATTTTTTTTGGGGGGGGGGATTGGTGATTTGTTAGCTGTGGGCTGACTGTTCAGTGTTTAGCATCTATTGCCACATTCCTGCTTCCATCTGCTCCTTGCATAAGCAGATTTGCACAGTGTATGTGAATACCAGTATTTCTCTAAAGTACCGGTAATTCCTCTTTCCTTGGAATTGGGAAATGTGCCTTACTGAGTGCAAATGCATCAAGACAGCCAGGAGGGTTCATGTATGTTCATGCATTGCTCTGCTCATGTTACACATGCTCAGATTCAGCCCACCCATGAGGCGAGGTGAGGTGAGGCAACCGTCTCAGGTAGCAGGGGCAGCAGACCATGGTGTAGATCTTTATTTTCTGCTTGTTCCTGAATATCTTCACTCACCCTTTCTTTCCCAGCAGGGAGTGGAGTGCTATTTTGACGTTCACCTCAGGAACCAATATGTCTTGGGCCAACCTTACAAATGTTGGTACTTCCATTGCTACATTGCAGCTTTTCTTTGAGCAGCCACTGAGGAAAAGCTAGGTAAAACAATAAGCAAGAAGCAGCAAAATATTAGAGGACAGAGCTGGATTTGTGTTTTGTGACCTGCCCAATGCCTCCTAAGGTAGCCTCTGTCCTCATGTGTGGTTTACAATGCTGCCCCATCCCTAGTCTTTGCACAGTGAATTGGGGTGAGGGAGAGGGAGAGAAAGTCAACCTTCATCTCAGTCAGCAAAATGTCTTAGATTAACCCTGACTGGCTGGGTGGCAGTTCTAGATTAATATGGATTTCTGTTCCCAGAAGCAACCACCACCACAACAACAAAACTGCTCAGGGAAACTTGTGCTGTAAGAGTAACAGCCAGAGAGAGAGATGAAGGTGGAGAGACAGGGAATGATGAAATGAAATAAAAAGAAAAGAGAAAAAAGAAAAGAAAAGGAATAATAGATTTCTCATTATGGATAGCATTAAATTAATAGTTCAAAAATCAAAACTTACCTAGGCTCTTTAAAAACAGCTGGGTTTCATTGTGGGTAGGTGAAGTCTTTTGTTTAGCTGTTGTACGTCATACATTCATAGAGTCATCTGATAATTTTACATCTTTTCGCCCTTGCCAAAATATGGTGTAGCAGTTTTATTTCTAAATCGGGTTTTAAAGGCTGTATGTGTAGGAGGTTCATTGGATATCTGCTTTGGCATTTTGGGAAAATGCTCCCATGAGTCTAAACAGCTGGTCACAACTAGAACTCCCCCACTCCAATTATCTGGGTTGTTTTTTTCACAAACAAAAAGAAATAATTAATATAAGCACTCTGTGCCTGATGCAGCATTCCAGATCACACTGCATTTTGGAGGGAGCTCAGCCCTTTTGTTCCTTGCAGTCCCCAATCTTTGTGTGGATCGGAAGACAGATATGAGGATTAGTGCATACATCAATGAACCAATCAATGCATGGGTTTGGCAACAGTACTTATGAAGTTGTCTGAGGGATGCCTTCTTTATTTCAAAAACATATTAAAAATCATTGGAACTGCTAGTAAAGTCACTTTCACACAGATAAAACGTAACAAGGGATCATCTCTCATTGTTGGGCTGCTGTACTACTCTGTCCTGGCTTGTTGTTGTTAGTCGTTCCGTATGAGTGGACCAGAGCACACCAGGCACGCCTTCTTGGCGATTGTTAGCCAATCCTCTGTCGTCCCCTTCTCCTTGTGCCCTCCATCTTTCCCAACATCAGGGTCTTTTCTGGTCTTCTCTTCTCTTTTTTTTTTTTTGCCTGCCCAGAAACTATTGAAGCCTTCTTTATGGTCAGCTCTCACTTCCGTACATTACTTGGGAAAACCATAGCTTTCTATACACCTTTTCAAGGTGAGCTTTTTAAGATGCTGTCTAGGTTGATCCCAAGAAGCATTTTTCACTGCTGTCACCATCTGTTTGGAACCCAAGAAAGGAAATCTCTCACTTATTTCTTCCCCTTCTTTGCCAGGAGGTGTTCCAACCTACCTGCTCTCCTCTTTCACCCTCATTAAAAGTTCTTTAATTCCTCCTCACTTTCTCAAAGGGAAAATATATGATTCATCCAGTGCCTGTGGATATATAAGCAGGGAGACAATTTTTCACTTAACTTCCATTGTTGTCCCACATAGGCTGCAGATGAGGTGATGGCACTCCCATTTCTTTAAGTTGCAAGTTTGCTTCCCCCCCAGATGTTACATCATTGAGTTTAAACCTGGCCTGAGCAACAGGGCATAGCTAATAAGAAAGAAATGTGTCTGCAGTTTGCTATACTCTGCAGCTGATCATAATTTGTTGATATTAGTGTCAATATTTTCTAAGGTATTCTGTCCTGGCAGCTGCCTAAAAGCTTTAAAAATCACTTCTAGTAATACTTTTCTTTTAAGTATTTTGAATATACTTAGATTTTGTTAAACATTAAACCACCACATCTGCATTGCTGGGATCCATCTTTCCCCTGAATGTTGTTGTTGAGGCCCTTGCAAAAAAAGATAATAATAAAGGGCAATGTTTTTCTTCTGGAAAAAAGGTGGAGGAACTCACCATAAAGTTTGTTTGTTTGTTTGTCTGTTTGTCTGATTGTTGCGGGCCTAGTTGCAGTGCCACATGCACTGCAACAGACAGTTGTGATTAATAAACTCAAGTTGTGATTAATAAACTCAAGCAGACAATGATCTGAATTAGAAATGGCCACAACTTAACCTGAATCTGTTCTTAACCTGAATCTGTTCTTAACCTGAATCTGTTCTTAACCTGAATCTGTTCTTAACCTGAGGTACCACTTTATCCTAATGGGGCCTCCTGCTGCTGCCGCTGCACAGACAATTTCTGTTCTCATCCTGAAGTAAAGTTCTTAAACCTGAGGTACTATTTCTGGGTTAGCGGAGTCTGTAACCTGAAGCGTCTGTAACCTGAAGTGTTTGCAACCTGAGGCACCACTGTATAGGTGAATGTTTGGCTCGGGCATGGGGTGTACTGTATATCTGCCCCTGCCCCATCAAAGGTAAGGGAATTTGGTTTCTGCTCAACCTCCCCCCCCCACACACACACACCTGAAAAAGGGAATATCATATAAAAGGAAGGCTTGCTGATTGCACAAATCAATGCCAGTAGATTACCTTGCAGGTCATATATATAAAACATGTTCTCTCAGAAGCTTCAGCTCAGTAGAACAAATGAGTATCATGAAAATGCTTCTGATGTATCACATGAGATACATGCACAGTTCATTTGTCATCAAAAGCAGGACAATTAAACTTTGCACGTGTCTCTTTTGATAATCTAGATATGTTGCTGCTTAGCTGGTTCACTGTCTCCCGGTTCCTTATATAAGTTGTTTGCTTTCCTGTGAAAACTGGTTTTTAATGGTACATATCTAAAATCAGGGAACAGTGAAATTGAAGGAGATATAAAAGGGTATGATTCTCTCTTCATTTTCTTGCAGTCTGAAGTCCAGAGTTGTTCCTGAAGTCATGGACTGGAATGCTGCTCGCCATTTACTACTCACCAGCTGCCCAATATAAATCTTCCTCAAAACTATCTATCTAGTCCTAGGTTTCTTTGTTCAAAAATCATGTTTAAATAACCAGTAATACAATAAACAAATGAATAGTCTAATAATAATAATAATAAATATAATAATAATACTAATAATAAAAATAATAATTCCCATTTTTCTTAACCATCAAACTGGCTCATGTGTTTTTCCCCCAAACAATTATGAGTGTGATTCACACAAATATTAATACAGTGGTGCCCCGCTAGACGAATGCCTCGCTAGATGAAAAACTCGCTAGATGAACGGCATTCGCTAGCGGAAGGCTGCCCCGCAAGACGAAAAAGTCAATGGGGCTGCCTCGCAAGACGAAAAAAAAAAATTCGCGCGAAAACCTCCGCGCTGCATTGCCGCTTCGCTAGACGAAAAATTCGCTCTACGAAGACACTCGTAGAACGAATTATTTTCGTCTAGCAGGGCACCACTGTACTAAATTTATTCCTTAAACATAACATTACAGCCCTGAATTTTGGCCATGGCAGAGACTCAACTTAGTTAAATGAAATGGAAAACTTCTCTTCAGATGTGGAGTGGAAAAGTTTGTCTTCAGCAATTCCTCAGAGAATTCGCAACTTCAAACTAGAGATTAGCATGCCCATTGTAATTATCAAAAGGACCTAAATTATTTCCTCTCTTGTACTAAAACCCCGAAGAATTGCAGTGGCCAACAGCAAAAACAGAAAATAAAAGAATTACAACTTTTGTAGGATGACATAAATATATCCCTCATAGCATTCCAATCTGGGGCCAGGACAAAATACACACGAGACACTTCCACTTTGATATCTGATGTTTTGCATTTCAAGTTGGTACCTTAAAGGATGAAAATAGAAGGAAACATGAAGCAGACATGTCTAAGGTAAGGAAAAATTGCAAATTTTTGAAATTCTGTATTGCTGTTGAATAGTTATTCGTTTTCTGATTTTGAACAGGAGAAGGAAAATTATGTGTACCAATCTGGATTTTTGCCCCATTTTTGTTTTAATTCTTAATTCCTTTGTTACTATGTTACACACTTTGACTTTTTTAAATATTGTAAAATGCCCTGCAATCTTTGGATGAAGGGCTGTATACCACTACTACTACTACTACTACTACTACTACTATATCCAGGATGGAGATTCTAGTAGCATTTCTTCTGATACTGCTTCCTCATATGGCATGCAAGGATCACATTCTTAACTGCATGGGTGAAGATCCACACCCTCCACTTCATGACTATCAGCAGCCAGGTGACGTCTTCATTGGTGGAATTGTTTCCCAGAGCATCATCATCTCCAATTTCATACCCTTCACAGAAGTACCATCACAGACTCTGCATGAAGAGCTTCTGTAAGGAATTTTTTTTTAATGCATTATTCTTTCTATCTGTCACTTGAGTGATGTGTCTTGGCAACTGCCGCCTGAGTTCGTCTCGCTTTTAATAGATTTCACTGTGGGACCTCCACTAATATTGTTTGCAGCAACAAGCACTCAATAAACTGCATTGCGGAAGTACTCCAACTTTCAAAGGGTTTGGTTATTTAATCTTCATTTAGGACAAGTGTTCTTCAATAAATTGCCTATTTAAATGATCTAGTAATGAAGATGGTGATAATCGTACAAGATGCAGTACACAGGTGAGGGAAAATGTTCAGCCAAGGTCCGTATTCACCCTTTGCCTCTAGGGTCGCATGCCAGCATCTCCAAAATACCATGTTCAAATAATTTGCATGTACTGGACACAAAACACACACATACATACAGGACACACAGACAAAATACACATGCATACACACACCCCTCTTCGTTAAGGAGATGTCCCCTGAAAGAGATCTGTATAACTCCCTTCTCCTGCCCTCTCAGCTGATTCTGGAAATATGGATTGCCTGGAAATGAAAGCCCTCCCCAACTCCCCCCCCCCCAGTGGTGGACCTTGAGGTCTCAAATTTTAGCAATGCCCTGTGTGAGGCTGCATTTCAGAACCCCAAAAGAACTGCTTACCTTCCATTCTACATCATAGTTGTGGCTCTCCCTGCAACAGCCCAAGGCTCTATGCCCAGTGCAACCAGACCAGCCGCGTTCCCCCCAATCTGCCTATGTGTGCCTTCCCCGAGTGCAGTGAAAGATTAGCAGATGCTGCTCATTTCATGTATTTCAGTAGACACACTGCATTCATTTGTTGCTTCCATGGAATTGGCCTTTAAACGAAATGAACTCCTTGCTCCAAGGATGCCTTGGCAGCACAGTAACGACAGCACACTGCAGCAGATGATGGCTTTAACCCTGTCAATTTACTCCGCTGCTGGGGAGGAGAATTGCTGAAAAGGCTTTTTGAGTTTGATCTGGTTATCTATAGGCCACCAGTGCCCTAACCCTACTGCAGAATGACATTCTAATACGGAACACATCTCCTTTTCTAGTGTGGTGACAAAGCATTACCAACACATTCTCACCTTGGCGTTTGCAATCAAGGAAATAAATGAAAACCCTCAGATGTTACCAAACATCACCTTGGGTTTCCACATTTATGACAGCTATTTCACTGCCAAAGGTACCTACCATGCTACAATGCTACTTATATTCACACCATGGAAATATCTCCCAAACTACAAATGTGACATCCAGGATCACCTCATTGCAGTTATTGGAGGACTGGACCCACTGACCTCCTTGCACATGGCAAGTGTCTTGGATATTTACAAGATTCCACAGGTAGGACAGATCCTTCCAGATTTTTAAAGGCAGACAAATGGGAAAGGGGACAGAAGTAGGTACAATTGGAGCAAACAGGTAGGTTTTCCTTATAAAGAGATGAACATCAAATCTAAGCCAAGCAATATAGCCCACCTGAATTTTTCTGTAAATCTGAATTAAGAAATTTACTTTAAAAGCATAGACTTAGCACGGGTACTGTGGAGACAATCAGGACACAGTGAGGTTGGCAGGATTGGTCTGAAGGGGAGAAGGAGGGAACCTCCATTTTGGCAGAAGGGGAACATCAGGACAGTGTTCTCGATAAGGGTCCTACCCCAGTGTCTTCAGGGGACCTGGAAGGGGAGTGGGAGTCAGAGGGGCCCTCTTCCACACCACATCTGGAAAGTGAATTTTCCACAGTAGTAGAGCAGCTGCATAACCTTTCTGTAACTTGTCACTCAAGCCACAATGCTGCATGGGGAAAGTAGAACTTTAACGTTGCAGGACAATTATAAGAATTGTTCATTTGATGAATGTAGATTACTTTGAAGACTTCAAATAGAAAAAAAAACTTCTCTTATTCTCTATTCTCCTTCACACCTCCTTTAGCTCATATATAGCCCTGCTCCAGTGATGAACGACAAAACCCCAGGCCTTTGTTTTTACCAGATGACACCTCAGGAAGCAATTCAGTATGCAGGGATTCTCTCTTTGCTTCTGCATTTCAAGTGGATATGGATTGGAATCCTTACCTCCAACGATGAATATGGAGATAGATTTGTCCAAACTGTATTTCCACTTTTCTCCCAGAGTGGTATCTGTTTTGCCTTCGTAGAAAGAAGCCACAAACAAACAATTGTCAGTGAAATTAATAGCATGTTTACTCAGGGGGCAAAAATACATGATAAAATCATTGAGAGTAAAGCCAATGTAGTGGTTGCCTATGCAGAGTCATTGGCAGTTGTTTTTTTGAGATGGCTCTCATATCTATCAGAAAAACAACATGTGACAAGTAAAGAAAAAGGAATTGTGTGGATACTGACAGCCCAGATGGAACTCACATCTATCACATATCAAAGGACTTGGAGTATAGACATGATCCAGGGTGCTCTCTCCTTCTCAATTCATTCCAAGGATCCTTCAGGATTTCAACAATTTGTTGAGAATAGGAAACCTCTGAATGCAAAAGGAGATGGCTTTATCCTGGACTTCTGGCAACAGGCATTTGCTTGTATATTCGCAAATAGAGTAACTGACAGATTGGATGGAGATTTTTGTACTGGCGAAGAGAAACTGGAGAATCTTCCTGGGCCCTTTTTTGAAACAAGGATGATTGGCCACAGCTATAGCATCTACAATGCAGTCTATGCTATGGCCTTTGCTTTACAAACTATGTCCTCATCTAGACTCCCATACAGAGCAATGGGGGCTGAAAGGGGGCTGAAGCTTTGGAATCTACAGTTCTGGCAGGTAATGGACCTTGGGCTAGAGCACCTAGAGTTCCTCTGCACACATTGCATCAGGCTCAAACTGCCTAGTAAACTGACTCCCAAGCTTCATATGGCTCCCAGTTTCCTATTACTTCATTTCCCTTTGAAGTAGGAAAAATACTGTCTGTATCTAGCTATATGTACAGCAAGATATTATCTACCCTTTTAGACAATTGTATACTCAGAAAACTGTTTTTCAGAAAAGTAATAATATGAGAATCCATTTGTTTCTGGGTGTATTTTAAGGAGGCTACCAGTCAGGAATAACTAAAAAGATTTCAAGGAAGCTTCTCAAAAGTAAAATTTAAATGTATGAAAACTCTCTCTTTTTTGTTATGGCTATAGTTTGAGAGAAGGGAAGATCATAAATAAATAAATGTTTTCACCCAGGAAAAGTGTTTTTATAACTCCCTCTGAAAGATTCAATGTACTCTTGTCATAATGCATCATGCTCTACACTCTTATGTTTCCCTTTTCATTCTAGTCCCATCACTTTCTGAGAGGAGTCTCCTTTAACAACAGTGCTGGTGACCTGGTTTCCTTTGACCAGAATGGGGAGTTAGTGGCTGGATTTGACATTTCCAACTGGATTTTTTCTTCAAACCAATCCTTTCATAGAGTGAAAGTTGGACAGGTGGACCCCCAAGCTTCTTCTGGGCAATATTTTCAGCATCAATGAGAGTGCCATAACATGGCACAGCTGGTTTAATCTGGTAGGAGCCAATTGTTAGTAATTTGAGTTGGCAGGGCCAGAGTAAAAAGGAAGTGGTGCCACCTTTAGCCACAATTTGTTCTTTGTTTTGTAGTTTAATACTTACATGTGCCTCTTTCATTTGTGGATTAGGCAAAGCCTCATTCTGTATGTAGTGAAAGTTGCCGTCCTGGTTTTAGCAAGAAAGTGAAGGAGGGGGATCCATTTTGCTGCTATGATTGCATCCCATGCCCAGAAGGGAAGATTTCATTCCAACACGGTAAGAAATATTCTAGCAAATAGTGTCAAACCTTTTTGATAAACAACAGAGCACACACACACACACACACACACACACACACACACACACACACACACACACACACACGAGCACCAGAAAGCAGAAGCAAGCGACAATGGAGCAGATGCAGCCTACAAGTTTATTGCTCCAAAGGACATAAATCTCACCTGCTCTCCCCCCCCCAGTCATTTTAAACATTAGAGAGTTACCAGATGAACATAGGAAAAGGTACATAACCATTCCTTTGCATTGTATCCATTTGGTGTTCCTCCAGTTGCCTTGAACTAGCAGAGATTTCGCAGCATAAAGCACCCATCTTTTCCTTTTCAGATATGAATGACTGTTCCAAATGCAGTGACGTGAGCTATCCAAGCAAGAACCAAGATTCCTGTGTTCCCAGATTGGTTTCCTTCTTGTCTTACAATGAACCATTGGGGATGGCTTTAGCCTTTTTTGCCCTTTTCTCTTCCTTGATCACAACTCTGGTGCTAGCAGCATTTCTGAAGCACCGCAGCACTCCCATTGTCAAAGCCAACAACCGGGGCCTCACCTACACTCTCCTTGTCTCCCTCTTGCTCTGCTTCCTTTGTTCATTGCTATTCATTGGCCAGCCGCAGAAGGGGACATGTCTTCTCCGACAAACTGCTTTTGGAATCATATTCTCAGTAGCTGTTTCTTGTGTGTTGGCCAAAACCACCACAGTGGTCCTGGCTTTCATGGCCACTAGACCAGGATCCAGTATGAGGAATTGGGTGGGGAAGTCATTAGCTAACTCCATTGTTCTTTCCTGCTCATTTCTCCAAGCAGGCATTTGCTTTGTGTGGTTGGTAACTTCTCCCCCATTCCCAGATGTTGACATTCATTCAGTAAGAGAAGAAATTATACTGGAGTGCAATGAGGGATCTCTGACTTTCTTCTACTGTGTTTTGGGCTATATGGGCTTTCTGGCCATTATCAGCTTCAGTGTGGCTTTCCTTGCCAGAAAGTTACCTGACAGTTTCAATGAAGCCAAATTCATCACCTTCAGCATGTTGGTCTTTTGCAGTGTTTGGCTGTCCTTTATCCCATCCTATCTGAGCTCCAAGGGAAAGTACATGGTAGCTGTGGAGATCTTTTCTATTTTAGCCTCTAGTGCTGGGTTGCTGGGGTGCATATTTGCCCCCAAATATTACATTATTGTGTTTAGGCCTGAGCTGAATAACAGGGAACAGATAATAAGAAGGAAAGCATGACATACCCAGATGTATCTGTGTTCAGTAATATACTGCTGTGCAGTACTGGCAGCCTGGCCTGAGCAACAGGGAACAGCTAATAAGAAAGAAATGTGATTATATTTTGTCTATACAAGTGTCAATATTTCCTAAGGCATGTTGTCTTGGCAGCTGCCTCAAAGCTACCAAGAAGTTCACTTCTAAGTTGTTTTCTTTTAAGGAATTTGAAGATACTAAGATTTGTTAAAAGTTCAGCCACTATCTCTGCACTGCTGGGTTCCATCTTTCCCCTGAATGCTTTGTTGTTGAGGCCCTTGCTAAAAAAAACAGAATAATAATAATAATAATAATAATAATAATAATAATAATAATGATGATGATGATGTGTTATCTTCTGGAAGAAAAGATGAAGGAACTCAACATGAAGTTTGCTTGCTTGCTTGTTGGTTGGTTTACTGCAGACTTAGTTGCAGTCTCTCTCTCTCTCTCTCTCTCTCTCTCACACACACACACACACACACACACAGTGGCTAAAAGTAAGATGTGATGTAAAAACCCAAGCAGACAATGATCTGGGGAATAGATATGGCCACAACTTTATTGATCACTGATATAGTTAGTTTTTTTGGCTCAGACATTGGATGTATACTGTATCCATTCCAGCCCTACCAGAAATGTGAATTTTGCTACAATAACAGTTTGTTTTTTGGGGCACACCTGATTTGTTCATATTCCTTTTAACTAACTGGCCTATATTGGCCTTCCACACAGCTTTCCAAAAAGTCCTTAGTGTGAGGTTTTATTTTGAAAACTCAATATTTCTTCTTCAAACTATCATTTAAATGACAGAAGAGCTTGGGTGAATCTGACTCAGCACAATCAACAAGGATTGGGTGCATCTCTTCAGAGTTTCAGGCTGTGGAACATACTTTAACCTGCCAGAACTGTGACCTCACTTCTTTTCCCATGGAATCTGTATGCTCTACCACTGAGAAATGTCATGCAAACTCCCCAATACACAAGAGGCATTTGCATACTTGGACTTAAAAGCTCTTCTTGAACCTCACATGCTGTCTTTTAATAACTGTATTTTAGAATGTTCTCTGCTGGATGCTTCAGAAAAGGAAACATACAAGTCTACTGTTGCACGAATCAATGCCAGTAGATCATCTTACGGGTCTTATATATAAAACATGTTCTCTCAGAAGCTTCAGCTCAGTGGAACAAATGAATATCATGAAAATACATCTGATGTATCACATGAGATACATGCAAAGTTTATTTGTCATCAAAAGCAGGACAATTAAACTTTGCACGTGTCTCTTTTGATAATCTAGATATGTTGCCTGCTTCGCAGGCTCATGGTCTCACACAGTTCCTCATATAGGTTGTTTGCTTTCCTGTTAAACTGGTTTTTAATGGTACATATATAGAATCAGGGAAAAGTTAACACGAAGAAGAAATAAAACGGTATAATTATCTCTTCATTTTCTTGCAGTCTGAAGTCCAGAGTCGTTCTTGTAGTCAGGGACTGGAATGCTGCTCACCATCTACTCTTCACCAGCTACCCAGTATGAATACCCTCAAAATTAACTATCTAATCCTAGGTTTCTTTTTAAAAAATAATATTTAAATAACCAATAAAAAATGAATAGTCCTAAAAATAATAATAATTCCTAGTTTTCTTAACCCTTTAATTAAACTGGCTCATGTGTTTCTATCGCAAACATTTATGAGTGTGATTAACTCACATATTAATATTAAATTTTGTCCTTAAAAATAACACAACAGTCCTGAATTTTGACTATTTTCTCTATGGCCAAGACTCAACTTAGTTAAATGAAAAGGAAAACGTATGTTCAGATGGTGGTGGTGGTGGTGGTGGTGGGGTTTCCTGCAGCAATTACTCAGAGAATCCTCAACTTCAAACTGGAGATTAGCCTGCCCATTAATTATCAAAAGGACTGTAATTATTTCCCCTCTTTTTCTAAAACCCCAAGGAGTTGCAGTGGCCACCACCAAAAACAGAAAATAAAAGAATAACAAAATTTGTAGGATGATATAAATATACCTCATAGCATTCCAATCTGGGGCCAGGAAGAAAATACAAACAAGAGACTTCCAGTTTGATCCCTGATGTTTTGCATTTTTTGTTGGAACCGTAAAAGATGGGAATAGAAGAAAAGAGGAGAATCCATGTCAAAGGCAAGGAAAATTCCAAATGTTTGAAAATGAAGTCTATATTGCTGTTGAATAGTTATTCGTTTTCTGATTTTGAACACGAGAAGGAAAATTATGTGTACCAATCTGGATTTGTTCCCCATATTTGTTTTAATTCTTTGTTTTGTTACACATTTTGTGTGTTTTTAAAATAGTGTAAACTGCCCTGCAATCTTTGGATGAAGGGCTGTATACTACTACTACTACTACTACTACTACTACTACTGTATTCAGGATGGAGATTCTAGTAGCATTTCTTCTGATACAGCTTCCTCATATGGCATGCAAGGATCACATGCTTAACTGCACGGGTGAAGATCCACACCCTCCACTTCATGACTATCAGCAGCCAGGTGACGTCTTCATTGGTGGAGTTGTTTCCCAGAGCTTCATCCTCACAAATTTCATACCGTTCACAGAAGTACCGCCGCAGACTCTGCAGGAAGAGCTTCTGTAAGGAGTTTGTTTTTAATGCATTATTTATTCTATCTGTCACTTCAGTGATGTGTCTGTGCAGCTACCATCTGAGTTTATCTCAATTTTAATAGGTGTCATTGTGGGACCCCCACTAATACTGTTTTCAGCAACAAGCACTCAGTTAGCTGCAATGCAGAAGTACTCCAACTTTCATATGCTTGCTCATATGGTTTGCTTATTTAGCTATCATATGGTTTTCCTTATTTAATCTTTATATAGGACCACTCAGACAAGTGTTGCTTCAATAAATTGCCTATTTAAATACTCTAGTAATGAAGATGGGGAACATCTTACAAGATGCTTTACACAGGTGAGGGAAAATGTTCAGCCAAGGTCCATATTCATCCATTGCCTCTAGAGTCACACGCCAGCATTTCTAAAATCTCTTGTAAACAACATTTACATGTACTGTACACAAAACACACACATGCATAAAGGACACACAGACAAAACACACATGCATAAACATACCCCTCTTCATTGGAGAGATGTCACCTGTAATGGATGGTTAAAACTCCGTTCTCCTACCCTCTCAGCTGATACTGGAAATATGGATTGCCGGAAATGAAAGCTCTCCCCAACAGCCCCCCCCCAGTGGTGGACCTTGAGGTCTCAAATTTTAGCAATGCCCTGTGTGAGGCTGCATTTTAGAACCCCATAAGAACTGCTTACCTTCCATTCTACATCATAGTTGTGGCTCTACCTGCAACAGCCCAAGGCTCTATGCCCAGTGCAACCAGACCAGCCGCGTTCCCCCAAATCTGCTTATGTGTGCCATCCCCGAGTGCAGTGAAAGATTAGCAGATGCTGCTCATTTCATGTATTTCAGTAGACACACTGCATTCATTTGCTGCTTCCATGGAATTGGCCTTTAAACAAAATGAACTCCTTTCTCCAAGGATACCTTGGCAGCACAGTAACGACAGCACACTGCAGCAGATGATGGCTTTAACCCTGTCAATTTACTCCGCTGCTGGGGAGGAGAATTGCTGAAAAGGCTTTTTGAGTTTGATCTGGTTATCTATAGGCCACCAGTACCCTAACCCTACTGCAGAATGACATTCTAATACAGAACACATCTCTCCTTCTAGTGTGGCGACAAAGCATTACCAACACATTCTCACCTTGGCGTTTGCAATCAAGGAAATAAATGAAAACCCTCAGATGTTACCAAACATCACCTTGGGTTTCCACATTTATGACAGCTATTTCACTGCCAAAGGTACCTACCATGCTACAATGCTACTTATATTCACACCATGGAAATATCTCCCAAACTACAAATGTGACATCCAGGATCACCTCATTGCAGTTATTGGAGGACTGGACCCACTGACCTCCTTGCACATGGCAACTGTCTTGGATATTTACAAGATTCCACAGGTAGGAAAGATCCTTCCAGATTTTTAAAGGCAGACAGAGGGTGAAAAGGACAGAAGGAGTTACAATTGGAGTAAATAGGTAGATTTTCCTTATGAAGAGATGAACATCAAGTTTGAGCCAAGCAATACAGCCCACCTGAATTTATCTGTAAATCTGAATTAAGAAATGTACGTTAAAAGCAAAGACTTATCACGGGTCCTGTGGAGAAAATCAGGACACAGTGAGGTTGACAGGATTGGTCTGAAGGGAGGAAGGAGAAAATCACCAGTTTGGCAGAAGGGGAACATCAGGACAGTGTTCTCAATAAGGGTCCTAGCCCAGTGTCATCAGGGGTCCTGGAAGGGGAGTGGGAGGGGACCTCTTCCACGCCACATCTGTAAAGTGAATTTTCCACAGTAGTAGAGCAGCTGCATAACTTTTCAGTAATTTGTCACTCAAGCCACAATGCTGCGTGGGAAAAGTACAATTTTAACGTTTCAGGACAGTTATAAGAATTGTTCATTTGATGAATGTAGATTACTTTGAAGACTTCAAATAGAAAAGAAAGGAAAAAAAACTTCTCTCATTCTCTATTCTCCTTCACACCTCCTTTAGCTCATATATAGCCCTGCTCCAGTGATGAACGACAAAACCCCAGGCCTTTGTTTTTACCAGATGACACCTCAGGAAGCAATTCAGTATGCAGGGATTCTCTCTTTGCTTCTGCATTTCAAGTGGATATGGATTGGAATCCTTACCTCCAACGATGAATATGGAGATAGATTTGTCCAAACTGTATTTCCACTTTTCTCCCAGAGTGGTATCTGTTTTGCCTTCATAGAAAGAAGCCACACACAAGGAATTCTCAGTGAAATTGATAGCATGTTTACTCAGGGGGCAAAAATACATGATAAAATCATTGAGAGTAAAGCCAATGTAGTGGTTGTCTATGGAGAATCATTTACAGTTGTGTTTTTGAGATGGCTCTCATACCTATCAGAACAACAACATGTGACAAGTAAAGAAAAAGGTATTGTGTGGATACTGACAGCCCAGATGGAACTCACATCTATCACATATCAAAGGACTTGGAGTATAGACATCATGCATGGTGCTCTCTCCTTCTCAATTCACTCCAAGGATCCTTCAGGATTTCAACCATTTGTTGTGAATAGGAAACCTCTGAATGCAAAAGGAGATGGCTTTATCCTGGACTTCTGGCAACAGGCATTTGCTTGTATATTCGCAAATAGAGTAACTGACATATTGGATGGGGTTTTTTGTACTGGTAAAGAGAAATTGGAGAGTCTTCCTGGGCCTTTTTTTGAAACAAGGATGATTGGCCACAGTTATAGCATCTACAATGCTGTCTATGCTGTGGCTTATGCTTTACAAACTATGTCCTCATCTAGACTCCCATACAGAGCAATGGGGGCTGAAGGGGGGCGGAAAGTGTGGAATCTACAGTGCTGGCAGGTAAGGGACCCATGGGCTAGAGTGTCTATGCACACATTGCACCAGGCTCAAACTGCAGAGTAAACTGACTAGCAAGCTGCATACTGTATGGCTCCCACATTCCGATAACAGTTGTACCTTGGTTTTCGAATAGCTTAGTTTTCTGAAATTTTGGCTCCTAAACGCCACAAACCCAGAAATGACTGTTCCAGTTTGCAAACAATTTTTGGAAGCGAAATATCCAACGGGGCTCTTCTGTGGCTTCAAATTAGCTGCAGGACCTTCCAAAGCTGCACTTTGGTTTCCAAATGTTTTGGAAGTCGAACGGACTTCTGGAATGGATTTTGTTCAACTTCCAAGGGAGGACTGTACTTCATTTCCTTATGAGGTTGAAAAAACCATGTCCTTATCTAGCTATATCTACGTCAATATATTGTCTACCCTTTTAGACAATTATATACTCAGAAAATATTATGTATATTGTCACGGAACAGCCAGAGAATGCACTTGGGTCGGGGGAGGAGGAGAGTCTGAACAGGAACAGGCAGGAGGAGGTGATCAGGAAATGATTGGGGAGGTAGAGGGGGGAGCGAGCAGGAGGCATCCAGGCAGCGAAAGAGGCTCTGTGATGCTCAAGGAGAGCACCAACGCCTCACAGGAAGCTCAGGGACAGAGGACAGAGAGATTGTGCCTTCAGCTCAGGAAAGGAGAGAGTTAAAACGCAGGGATCAGAAACGTGTCACGAGATTTCCATGCCTGCTGTGTTGGAGAAGAAGCCGGGGGAAACCACTCCCCGAATCTGATTCCTAATATTCAGTTGCATGTCGTAGCTGCTCTGTTTGTACATATGTAAATGAAGACTGTATATATATCTCCGAGTGAGCAGACAGTGATTATTGTGAAGAGCAGCCCATACCATCACAGCATTCGGGGAGTCACCGCTGCCCTTCACAAAAGCAGAGGAGAGCTGAGCCATGAGGCAAGACCCAAAAAGGACCCAGAAATTGCTGGCGGACCAGCAGCGGGGCGCCATTTGGAGGAGCTCCAGAGGTGGGAGGCGGGGGGCTGTCAATGGAGGCAGTCTGGCAGCAGAACCTCATTTTGCAATCACAAGTGGCGGAGCTGGTCAGAAGACTGGATGCACAACACAAACTGCTTGAGATGGAGAGAACTCACAAGGCGAGTAAAATGGTCGCAGTGCACTTTAGTAAATTTTATGGGAATAGCCAGCAATATGCCAGTTTCAGAACTGAGATGCTTTACGTGCTGGAACTGAGGAAAAATGATTTCAAATATGACCAGGAAAGAGTTGCCTTTATAATCGCGCACTTAGAGGGAGGCGCCAAATACTGAGTGGTTTGATGGCTGGGAACCATGCAGCCCTAGCTAATGTCAAGCAGTTCACAGGCATGACGGACACGGTGTTCCTAAGCTCCTTACATACTAAAGTCACGTCGCAACAACTCCTGCGCTTGAAACAAGGGGGTAGGTCTGTTAGAGCCTTCTGGGCTGAATGTGTGATGCTGATACATATGCTACAGTAGGAAATGGACTGCCCACCAGTGGAAGCTATTTTTAGAGAGGGCTTGAGTGCAGAGGTCCAAGATCAGTTGGCCCAGATGCCTGAACCGAGATTTTTTGATGAATTGGTCAGGGCCTGATTGCAGATTGGGCTCCATCTGGAAACCAGAGTGGCAGAGAAGAGGGATGGAGCCGGGAGATGCTGGCGGCAAGTCTACATTCCTGACATTCCAGAGCTGAGGGCTGGCAGTGGGCCAAGGAAGGATGGGGAGGAGGCGATGGAAATTGGAGTGGTGCACGCCAAAACTGTTTCAAATGTTGGTGCTGGAATTAAAGGAAAGGATAAGGGTTGGAAGGACACCAGGAAATGTTTTGTGTGCAACAAGCCAGAACACATTGCCAGGCAGTGCCCGTGTTGCAGAGTATGGGAGTCATTGTGATGTGCAGCAGTAAAGTCAGACGACGTGACAAAAGAGCAAGAGCAGGGAAACAGGAACACCTGTCTGAAAGTAGGGGCCAACAGCCAGGGAGAGAAGAAGTGAGAGGGCCCCAAGCAGATGTGTCGGATCCAGGGATCACCCTGAGGGTGAAACTACAACTCCCAAATGGGTGCCCGCTGGAAGTTCAAGCATTGGTTGACTCGGGAGCATCAGCAGATTTCTTTGACCTGGCCCTGACCCTGGAGCAGCGCCTCACACTATGCCCCCTCGATTTCCCTTTACAGGTTAAGACAATTGATGGACAACCGCTGCTGGCCAGAGAGGTGGCCTACCAGACTCCGCCAATGAGGATGCAGGTGTCACGCCATGCAGAGACTCCATCCTTTCATGTGACTAAGCTGGCCGGACACCCGGTGGTGCTGGGAATGAGTTGGTTGGCAAAACATGACCCAGTGATAGCTTGGAACAAAAGTTTGCTCACCTTTGGATTGGCGCATTTCGTCCAACACTGTTTGGAAGGTGGGGGAGGCAAACAAGCAGGGGCCCAGGGAGACTAATGTGGAAGGTGAGGAGGGCACAAGAGCAGAAGTGGGCATCCCCCACCAATACGTGGCCTATAGTGACATTTTCAGTGAGAAGGAGGCCGATAAGCTACCCCCCATAGGCCCTATGATTGCAAGATAGACCTAATTCCCAGGGCCGGGCTACCTGCAGGAAAACTCTACTCGATGTCTGAGGCAGAGACACAGGCTCTGAAGGAGTTCATTGGCAAGAATTTGATAAAAGGTTTCCTTAGGGAATCCACCACAGCAGGAGGTTCCCCAGTTTTCTTTGTAGACAAAAAGAGCACAGATCAGAAGAGACTTGTGTGCAATTTCAGGCAGATCAACTCAATGACTGTACCAATAGCCTACCCCTTACCACGTACCGACGACATGTAAGATCTTCACCAAGCTAGATTTGAGGGGGACCAACAACCTGATTAGAATTCAAGAAGGAGATGAATGGAAGACCACCTTTTTACACTTTTTGGGTCGTATGAATTCAGGGTTATGCCATTCAGCCTCCAATTGGATAGCACTACTTTCCAATTGTTCATACAGCATGTTTTGGGGCCACTCCCGTACAAGAATTGTGTGTGCTATCTGGATGACGTGCTTATTTACTCCAATGTCGAGGCAGAGCATGTGCAGCATGTGAAAGAGGTACTGGAGAGGCTCAGGGAGCACAAGTTGTATGCCAAGCTAGAGAAATGTCAGTTCCACATCAAGGAGGTAGAATTTCTTAGTAAGTGATCAAGAACTGCAAGCATTGACA